>RJWM01034308.1:0-19773 GCA_004363535.1 Dasyprocta punctata | reverse complement strand
AGAGAGAAGGAGAAGAAGAAGGAGGAGAAAGAGGAGGAGGAGGAGAAAATAAGAGGAGGATAAAAGGAGGGGAGAGAAAGAAAAGGAGAGAGGAAAAGAGAGGAGAACAGAGGAGAGAAAGAAAGAAGGGAAGGAGAAAGGAGGGAGGGAGGAAGGGAGGGAGGGAGGGAGAGGGGGAGGGAGAGGTATCAGGTCCAATCCAAGTTTCACAAGGCCTGCAGAATGGGAGCAGGAACACACTTTGAAGAAATATATAAACCGGTTGTTACAGCTACTCAGGTAGCTGAGGCAGAAGAATTTCAAGTTGAGGTCAGCCTGGACAATTTAGCTAGATCTTGTTTCAAAACTAATTTAAAAAAAAAAAAGGTGAGAGGGACTGGAGTGATGGTAGAGGATTTACCTAGCAAGGTGCTGAGTTTAATCCCCAGTACTGAAGAGAGACAGACAGACAGACAGACAGAGAGCTGCACGGGCTTCAAGGAAAACTCGCCGCTCACGGTTCTGTTCTCCAAGCTCTTCCCCAAATGCAGAAAGAAAAGTTTTTAAATGTAAACATGACCTGCAAGCATCCTCTGAATCTTTTTTATACTCTTCGCCTGTCCTTTGTTTTTTGCTTGTTCTGTTCTGTTTTCCCTTTGCAGTGCTGAAGATCAAACTAAGAGCCTTACACAAATGCTCTTACCCGAAACTACAGCCCACTGCTTCTGTCTGTCTGTCTCTCTGTCTGTCTCTCTGTCTCTCTCTCTACCTCTTTGCCACGATCCATGAGGCTCTTGAGGTTCCTGGGGTGAAGAACCTTGACAGGATGAGAAAAATAAAGAAGAAACATGCCAGGTGTGGTGGCGCACACCTTCAATCCCAGCACTCGGGAGGCTGAGGTAGTAGGAGCGTTGTGAGTTCGAGGCCGGCTTGGGCTACAATGCAAGTGCAAGGCCGGCCTGAGCTACATAGTGCAACCCTGCCTCAATAAAACTAGGGCCGGGAGTTTGGTTCAGTGGCTTAAGTGCCTGCCCTGGCAGGTGCGAGGTTGTGAGTTCCATCCCTGGTGCCACAAAAAAAAAAAAAAAGAAAAAAAAGAAAAAGAAAATAAAGAAGAAACAAAAGCTGAGGTCAGGTGAAGCCTTTACTCTCCTGATGGGGGAGAAGGAACTGCTCAACCACTGTAGCACATTTATTTATACACTCAGGAGGAAGATGTCAATTTCAACCCCACTGCCTAGCAATGTGTTTGCCTGGCTGGCCTGGGCCCCTTGCCTTCTTGGAGCTTTTCTTTTTCATCTTATGAAACAATGAAACAAAATTTTCACAACCAAATAACAAGAGAATAACAACAGTTATTACATTATGTATCATTATCTTCAAAGTAGTTACTCAGAATACAAGACATAAACCAAAAACATTCTTACAAAAAAGGAAACCGACAGATAATAACACATAGTTTCTTTTCAACAAATTAAGATAAACTCAATATAAACGAAACACATAGCGTATATATTGAAATATTTTTAAAACAACAGAATATGTAATTTGACGAAGTATTGGAATGTCTCTGCTTCTTATCTCTGTTCTATTTTACTCTTTATATATATAATATATATACTAGACATACAGATATCTATCTCCCTAAATTTAGTTTATCACATGGGAGGGAAACGAGCTTGTGTGTCTAACTTATTTCACTTAACATTATGTTCTCAAGTTGCATTCATTTGCCTAAAACCACACTTTTAAGTGAGGTCTTCGGTTATGGGATTATTTAAAATCTGAGTGTCTCATGGCTCCAGCACTAATCTCCTGTTGTCATAAACCACTGAGCTTTGAGGACAATTTGTTACCATGGAACCTGACCCACACTGACTGACACACCAGACCAGGTTGAAGTGTAAGGGTCTGGTTAAAAACACACATATCCTATAACAAGTGGTATGCTGAGGTCCTCACAACTGCAGAAGATTTTCACAGGATCTGTGCGCTACAATCAAATCCACATTCTATATTATCAGTAATTTCCATTTAATGGTGTTCAAATGTCACTTACTACCAGAGAAGCACATGCCATTTCCAAGGTTCCAAAGTTCAACCTCAAACTCGCATAAGACACCAGAAAAGTGGTGGGAACCGGAAAAGCAAGCTGATTCATTTACATTCTGATTGGTCGGGTTATTAGAGAATAAAGGATTTCAGTTGTGTACGAAGTCGTTCCTACAGATGATCAATTACGAGAAATGAGGTCACCCTCGCCGCTGTCATTTATTCAACTAATCCCCTTATTGATGGATTTCCTCACGCACGCCACACCCCCAGTCTAAGGCGGGATCCCAGTTCCCAGCTGGCTTCTGTTCACTCTGACAGCATGAGACACAGAGGAACAGAGGGAGGAGAGGAGGAGAAAGAGGGAAACGGAACTTGACTCTTTGTGATTTGATTGCGGTCATTTCCATTTTCAATGTTTTGTGCCACACACCCAGAACTAGCAATATGGTGCTCACCTCATGGCTGCCCAACAATCCCGTCTCAGAGATACAGGCACGTGGCACTCCCCTTGTCCCCCCCACAAATGTCTAGGGCCTGACAGACGCCTGTTTCCCAGCCGTACGCTGACCAGCTGATTCCCATAGAAATAATCTGTGTTTATACCCTAATGTTGGAGCTGGGTGTAGCTCACTTGTCTCGGACATGCAAGACCCTATAATAGGCTTAATACCTGGTGCTGCAAAACAAGAAATAAATAAGTCTTAGCATTGCCTTCTTGCTTCTGCTACCTGAACACATTGATTCTTGGGTTCAATTCTCTCTTAAAATACCTTGAGTGTGCTTCCAACATTAATGAGACTTGAAAATATTGAGCTAAAAAAAAAAAAAACAGACATGCAGTGCAGAAATACAGCATGATTCCACCTAAAAAAGAAAGAGAGAGAGAGAGAGAGAGAGAGAGAAAGAAAGAAAGAAAGAAAGAAAGAAAGAAAGAAAGAACCACACACAATGGACAAGCTCCCAGACACAGAAAGTAGTTTTGAAATTACTGGGAGATAAATAGGAGAAAATGGGGAGATACTGTTTAATGGTTAAAATTTTCTATTTGGGGTGATGAATAAGTTGGGGAACTCTGTGGTAGTGATGGCTACACAGCCATGTGAATGTAACTTATGTGCTCAATTTTACACTTTTTAAAAGGTTTAATGGGCTTGGAGATGTAGCTCAGTGGTAGACTGCTTGTCTAGTATGCGTGAGCCCCTGAGTTTGATCCTCAGCAGTGCAAAAACTAAAATTAAAAATCGGTAAAATGGCAAATTTTATGTGATATATAGTTTACTGCAAATGTTTAAAATAATTACGTACTATGCCAAAAACAATGAATCGGCACTTGAAAAGGGTAGATCGTAAAGTGTGTAAGTTACGTTGCAAGGAACATGGGGTTTTCTTTCTTTTTAATAATTTGGGTGCTCTGTCATGAGAAAAGCATGCAAACACGACCCTACCCACGTGAAGAAGGTTAACATCAACAGGAAAGGCATATGGATTTCAGGTACCCCGACAGGATGTGATAAGGGGGTGATTTCCTCCTTGTGGTCTTCACTTCAAAGTAAGCATGAGGAAGACATCGGAGGAGACCAAGTTGACTGTTATTCTTAAGGCTACTGGATTGGTCTTTCTCAAATTGTCCCAGGGTCCTGAAAAACAATGAAAGACTGAGGTATTATCACAGCAGAGAGCAGGCTAAGGAGGATGGCGATGAGAGGCAATGGGGTACTTGTCTTTCTGTACCTTGCTTATTTAATGTACGCTTATGGTCGCTGGGTCCATTCTTGTTGCTAAAAATGACAGAATTCCTTCCTTTTGTGACTGAATAGTATCCCTCTGTGTGTGTTTGTGTTTGTGTCTCATTTTCCAGAGGCTATCGAAGGGTAGGGGAGAAGGGATAAACAGGAAGAAATTGCTTAAGTCTTAGCTACATAAGGGGAATGAATTCTAATGGTCTGGTATACAGAAGGTTGATGATGGTCAATAACATCGTGCAATTCAAAACAGGTAAGAGAGAAGGATTTTAATGTTCTCAGCACAAAGAGATGATGCAGAACCTAAATATTCCAAATCGACTCATACACAATATGTCAATGTGTCAGAACATCACACTATCATCCATAATGATGCTCAGTTATCATTTGACAATTAAAAATAGTAAAATAAAGGCAGGACAACGAGCCTGCCTTCCTGGTGAGTGGCGTGACTGGCGCAGACTCCAGGAAGAGAAAGATCTGTCTTTCCCTCGCGTGCGCCTACTGGAGCACGGGCTGAAAATCAAGCCCCCACTCCCACACCCGTAAGCAACCTGCTGGTTCGGAGGACCAGTTAAGTTGATAGTAACTAAGGTTCGTAAAGCAACTAAATGCTTGCATTGTTTGGTTGATTTTGCAGGCCTGGGGCCAGCAATTTGAGCATCTCTTGGGAAGATGACAGTATGCAATGCGGCAAATATGGGTGATTCCCTTCTATCTTGTCTTTGAGGCCCAATATTGTTCTCATTGTTTTGCTTTATTCTGATTAATATTTTTTGCTTTATTTCATATTCTGTTTTGATTGGTTTTATTCTGTTTTGGTTTTGGTTTAATTTTGCTATACCTGATGGAATGGACAACTATTGTGAAGGAAACAAGATACACTATAGTAGCTGTTGTTTTCCTAGTATCTTGCTTTGAAGTTCTGTACCAGTTCTGCTGCTTTGTTTTGATTGACTTTGTTCTGTTATGTTTTGTTGGATTTTACTATCTTTAAAATAAAATTTAAAAAAATAAAATAAAGGCAATGTGGAACTCTGAGTTGGATCTTGGAATGCAAAGAATGTAGTAATAAAAAAAAGTGGATCAGTCTGGAGCTTTGTTTGTTAAAAACACAAATAAATGGAGTATTTTCTTCCCAAAATAACACAGCTTTGGTCTAACAATGGCAAACTGATATCAGACAAACCTGCAATGGATAGACATTCTGCAAAATACCTATCCAGTGCTCTTCGGAATTGTCAAGGCCAGGAAAACCATCACGGGTCAGAGGAAACCAAGGAGAGAAGATAACTAAGTGCAATGTGGGGTCCTGGGTGGGCTCCCAGAACAGAAAAGGGATGTTTGTGGTAAAAACCAGTTAATTATGCTTAAAGTCTGAAGTTTAGTCAGTAGTCTTATTCCTAACTTAGTTCTGACAAATGTATCCGCTTACACAACATGTTAACATTAAAGGAAGCTGGTCCAGGAGCTACAGGAACTCTACTATTTTTGCAACTTTTCTGCAAACTTAAAATTATTCCAAAATAAATTTATTTAATGCTGAAGTAAAAATAGAAGCACAAAAAAGTCTTTAAAAAATAGAAGCACAGACCTTGCTTTGGTGCACAGATTTAAATTACGCATCTAATCATTCTGAAATGTTGAAGCACAGCAAATCGTGGTGTGCTCAGTAAAGATGCAAATCATTATTCACCAGTTTGCTACAAAAAAAAAGTTAAAAGAACTTCACTGTAGGGCCAGGGATTTAGCTCAGTGCTGTGGTACCTACCTGTCAAGTGTGAGGTCCTGAGTTTGATTCCTGATACCAAAAAAATGTTTTTTAATTTTTTTAAAAAAGAATTTCATTGGAAGCAAAAATAATGAACAGGATAGTGTGTGTGTTTCTAATTTTCATTTTTTATTAATATGTAAGATCTATACATTTAATGGGGTACAGTATGATATGCACACACTGAGCACACCAGGGTAATTAGGATTTTCTTCTCCTCTCATTTCGTTCATTTCATTGTATTTATTCACTTTTGGGAGTGCTGGGAATTGAACCCAAGACCTCATACCTGATCAGCACAAGCTCTACCACTGAGCTACACCCACCCTGCTCTCATTCTTTGCCATTTCTTTATTTTTAAAGTCTTCCAGCTCCTCTCTGCTAGATCTTCACAGAACAGGTGACTATGTTCTGTTTCCCTAATTTCATCCTGAATTCCCTGATCTCAACAGGGTTTAATCCTCTTTAATTACAATGCAGAGTAAGCAGATCTAGAATGTCTAAACCATGTAAATTAATTTGTCAATTGCAATTTGTTGCTGGTAACATCCGATTGACAAATCACGAATTTTGAAATTACACTTAACTTGGAAAGAATTTGGAGTTCGCCCCAGGCGTGCGTGCAGCTCAAACACTATTGCACCAAAGTGAATTATCATTCAACTACCCCACACCATCCTCGTTGGGTTTACCACTCGTTCTCTATCTCTCCCTCTCTCTATGCCTCCCCCCTATTCTTTTTTCTTCTCCTTCCTCCTCTTCTTTTTGTTGTTTTGTTTTGTTTGACACGGTCTTGCTCTACAGTTCAGGCTAGCCTTGAACTCACTATGTAGCCCACTCAGGCTGGTCTGGAAATCATGACAATCCTCCTGCCTCAGCCTCCTGAGTGCTGGGATTACAGACGTGCATCTGGGTTTAACTTTTTAAATCAACATAGCTACGCCTGGGTGCAGATTCTCGCAGGAGGCACAGAGCTGAAAGAGATCAGGCAAGCGATACTGAGTATCTTCTAACCCGTATTTCCCATCTGAATTTTTTTCCATTGATCATTCTACAGATTAGGGTGAAACCAGCATGGGTGGGAAGGCCGAATGAATGAGGCTCCCTCCTAAACCACAGAATTAAACTATTTGCACACACACCCCGAAGGCACCCCGCTCCCCCAGTGGCTCATGCTGATGTGCATGGAAGCAGACGTGCAGGGCGTTTCCATATTCAAGTTTGCCAAAGTCTGGTCTTTGGCATCCAGCCTTCATCTCGTATCTATATGCCTGTGGTGGATTAACCAAGGGTCAACTTGCAACACCCAGCTGAACTGAGTCAGTGTGATTCTGGGTGTGGAAGGCCCATCTGAGGATTGCTGCCAAGAGCCTAAAAAAGGGGAACTGGAGGGGAAGATGGTGCGCTGTTGGTCCTCCTGGGGAAGTCGTTCTGCTGGCTTTTCTGATGTGAACTCAGCTGTTCTCGTCGTCAGAGGAGCTCGGGTCCTTGCTGTCACTGAGGACGGCTTCTGGTCTTTTCAGAGGAGCTCCGCTCCTTACCTTGAGCGTCATTTCCGGTGCAGAACGCTCAGCCTGCTGGCACAGCTCCTTCAGCCCGCTGGCACAGACTTTCTAGCTTCTAACACTGACCTTTGTGCCTTCCCAGCGCAGATCCTTGATACGGATTTACATGAGACATTGTCACGGGCTCCAGGCCTCCAACTGGACTCGAGCAGGACACCGCAGTGGGATCCAGGTCCTAAGCTGAATTTTGGGGGTCTCTCGTACACAGACAGATCTCCTGTAATCTTCTGCATTTGACTTTTTGGTTGAATATTATAAAATAATCCTATAAATTATGTGTCCTATATCAAATCTATTCTCTTGTAACTCCTGACTACAGTGACGCCCCTGCATTGTTATTCCATTGGTGTTTTTCTTTTTTTAAAAAAATCCTGTTTTTAAACCGGGCGTGGTGGCGCACGCCTTTAATCCCAGCACTCGGGAGGCTGAGGTAGGCGGAGCGTTGTGAGTTCGAGGCCAGCTTGGGCTACGGCGCGAGCGCAAGGCTGGCCTGAGCTACATAGTGCGACCCTGCCTCAAAAAAAAAAAACCCAGGGCCAGGAGTTTGGCTCAGCAGCTTAAGCGCCTGTCTAGCAGGTGCAAGCCTGTGAGTTCGATCCCCGGTGCCGAAAAAAAAAAAAAAAATCCTGTTTTTGAGGGAAGGGAAAAGGAAAAGATATAAATCTGTATATATGTATATGTAAGATAACTAAAGCAAACATACTGCTGAATGTATTCGTTATTGATAAAGAACAATTAATACTCATAAGATTAGATCAATTTTACTTCTGTGTCTATTAATGTAAACAACCATTTTGAAGATAACGATATGCAATATTGCAACCATTGTCAAGTTTCTATCCTGTTTTGTAAACCTGTAATGTTACTGTTACGCATTTACTCTAGTCATTTGTCTCTTTTGCTTTTTGTCTTTGTTATATGTCTTTTTTTCCTTAAATAAAAAAATAAAATAAAATAAAAATGCTGGTTTTGATAATTAAAAAAAACTGTTGTCATACAATGGAATATTATTTGGCAATAAAAATGGAATAAAGAATTGATATTGGCTATGATGTGGAGGAACCTTGAAAATGTCATGTTTTGCAACTGGGAAAAGCCAGTTAACAAAGGGTGTAATATATATTGCCCAAGTCCATGAAAAGCCCAAACAAGTGAATAAGTAAATCCCTAGAGGTAAAGATCAGGTCATCAGTCACCAGGGACTGAAGGAGGGAGGCTGGGGAATGACTCACAGGGCACTCTATGGGGTGATGGAAAAGTTTTGAAATTGCATAGTAGTGAGGTTTGCATACCTCTTTATACCAAAAATCGCTAAATGTGTGCTTTGGAAGGGTGAATTTTATTGTGTGTAAATTGGTGTGCTTTTTTGCTTTTTTTGTTTGTTTGTTTGTTTGCTTGTTGTGTTGATTTTTTTTGTACCGGGGAGAGAACTCACAACCTTGTGCTTGGTGTTTAGGCCACTGAGCTACATCCCCCGCCCTGTAAATCATATTTTAAAAGTGTTATTTACAAAAGAAAACTGTACCTACTCTAAGTGGACAGTCAGGTTGCATGCTGCAGTCCTAGCTACTCGGGAGGCTGAGGCAGGAAGATGCTTGAGCTCAGGAGTCCAAGGCCAGCCTACAGGATATAGTGACGCTGAGTCTGTTTACTTTATTTAAAAATAAATAAATAAGAAGAAAGTTCTGTGTCAGTTGTCACCAAGAGTCAAGGAACCTAGGAAAGAGGAGTTTATTCAGTCAAGAGGGACAGAGGGTGAGTTTCTAAGGGAGGAACAATACCGTGACGGTGAGAGATCTCGGGGTTTTCGTAAGAGAGTGAGGGTCAGGGAAAGGATCTCAGTGAGAAAACTGGTGGTCTCAGGAGGGTTTCATGCAGGACTCTGGTTCCTGCGGATCCTTTAGGGAGCCTCGAACTAATTTTTTTTCATTTTAAAGGGAATAAAACAATATAAAATAGAACAGAACAAAAACTAATTTTTTTTATTTTAAAGAGAACAAAACAAAACAAAACAGCACAAAACAGAACAAAGCATATCAGAAAAAAATAACGCAAGCAACACAGGATTTCAAAGCAAAGCAACAGGAAATCAACAGTGGTTACCGTAATGTCTCTTGTTTTCTTCGAAATAGTTGTCCATACCTCAACACACAATCAATTCAAACAAAACAAAAGAGTATAGAACCTATAAAAACAAAAGAATAAAAGCATCACAGGCCTTCAAAACCAGACAATAGGAAAATCAACGATGGCTACCATAATGTCTCTTGTTCTCTTCAAAAAAGCTGTCCACACTTTCACACATATTGAAATCAAATAATACAAAACAGACTAAAACCAATCAAAGCAAAGAATAAAAGCATTATTGAACTCTACAGCAAGATGATAGGAAATCAGCAATGGCTACCATAATGTCTTGTTTTTTTTCAAAGTAATTGTTCATACCAACACACATAATGAAATCAATTTTTATTTTTTGGTACCAGGGATCAAATTCATAGCCTCATGCCTGCCAAGCAGGCACTTAGACCACTGAGCTAAATCCCCGGCCCTATTTTTTTGTGTCAGGGTCTCACTATACAGTGCAAGTCAGCCTTGAACTTACTTTGCATCCCAGGCTGGCCTCGAACTCACAACTATCTGCCTATCTCAGCCTCCTGAGTGCTAGGATTAAAGGTGTGTGCCACCACGCCCGGCTTATGAAATCAATTCTTACAAACCCTTCAGGAAAAGTTCTAGGCATGTATAAGCTGATACACGTACATCTATGCTTTCTGCATTAGAGGGAAAAACAAAACAACACATAACAAATTACAAGAAAAACAAGAAACAAAAGAGACTAATAAATAACAATAACAAAGAACCCAAAACAAACACAATACAGGCTTGCAAAACGCCTTGAACTAATTTTAAAGTTGCGAATTGTCGAAGCCTCCTGCTTAGGCTGCGATGTAGGTGAGGATATCTGTGCATTCTAACCTTTCTGGGAAAGACGGACGCTCACTCCTCAGAAGGAAGCAGTGGTGTTGGTGTTCATTTTTATCTCGTGCTATTGCCCATCATCACTGACCCAGGGCCTCGTGGTGATGTCTGGGAAGTATGCAATGGGCAAGATCCTGTCAGAGACACTGGGGTGCTGAGGGCTTTTTAATTTTTTATTTTTATTATGGTCTCAGCACACGATGGTTACATTCATTGTGCAGAGTTGAAAGCACCTATATGGGCGCTGAGAATTTGAACCCTTTGGCCACCACAATATCCCTTTTAGGAGATAACCTAAGAATAAATACATACAATTAATTCTTTTGTGGTGCTGCTAGGAATGAAAGCCAGGACCTCAAGCGTGCTAAACAAGTACTCTGCCTCTGACCCGCACACCCCATCCCAAATCCACACCTCTTTGTGCGTGTGTACAAATATTTCTCAAGAAACAGAATTGCAGCCTCGAAGAGTAGGAGTGTTTTTTTATCGCTGATAGATTTGCTCACTCAGGTATGCAGGCAAATGACTGATCCAGCCCTTACCACATACCAAGTGCTGTTTTAGGCACGAGAAACGATGTGAATGAAAAAGTTTCAGATCATTGGAACTTATATTCTAGGAGGGAAACGTGTTAATAAACAAACTGGAAAGACCACGATATGATCCTGACGGTACGAAGAGCAATGGAGAAAAAAAAGGGGCCGGATGAGGAATCAAGGAATGATGGAATTATTGTGGTTTAAAAAAAAAAAAACTCATGACCTTAAATTTATCACTTAATGTGAACAATTCAGTGACATATAACACATTCACAATGTCGTACAGCCAACGCGTCTATCTAGTTCCAGAACATTTTCATCATCCAGAAAAGAAATCCCGTACCCAAATGGATAATTAGAAAAGTGACACTTGAATAGAGATCCAAAAAAAAACAAGTGGAAGCCACATAAAAACCAAAGGAGAGGGCTGGGAATTTAGCTCAATGGCATAAGCACCTGCCTGGCAGGCGTGAGGTTCTGAGTTCGATTCCTGGTACCAAAAAAAAAAAAAAAAAATGGAGAGCTGGGCTTGGTGGCACATGCCTATAATCCCAGCATTTAGGGAGGTGGCTGAAGCAGGAGAGTTGCAAGTTCGAAGTTACATAGTGAGATTCTGTCTCAAGAGAAAAAATGAAATCTGATACTATCCATAGGTTCCATACTATTGTTTGTCCACATATTTCCTTAAACAATTCTGTTTTGTTTGTTGTTTTTTTAATGTACATTTATTTATTTATTTATTTATTTTGTGTTTTTGAGACAGGGTCTTGCTATGCAGTTCAGGCTGGGCTTGGGCTCACTTTGTAGCCCAGGCTGGTCTCAAACTTGCAACCATCCTCCTGCCTCAGCCTCCCGAGTGCTGGGATTACAGGAGTGTGCCACCACGCCCGGCTGTACATTTTATTTAAATGCAGTGGAATATTATTTGACAAAACGAGACTAAAATACTGATCTCTACTACAGCATGAATGAATCTGTGAAACAAAGGCTCTCCAAGGAGGAACCAGCGGTCCCTAATGGCTTGGAGGCACAAGCAAAGACCACAACTCGACCTCTCAGAAAGGGCGGGCTTTAGTTGAACCTCAGGAGAGCATTCTAAAATTGCAAACCGGTTCTGTATGAAAGCACCTGATTCTAGATTTCAAGAGTTCCTTGCAAGTGCCCCCCGCAGCTGCATAAGCAGAGACCACCCACTATAGTCCCCAGAAGAGATACAAGTCATGCCAGTTTTGGGCAAGCAGGCAAGAAAGGCCTTCCCCATTCCTGAAAATTCCTCCAGCCCTGCAGAAAGAAACCTGTTAAACCCCTAATAAAGGAGCAGTGTTTATCCTGAACTAACAATAAGACACCTGGTGGCTATACAAATTACTACAACTTTGTGGCACCCTGCTTTGCCAAGAGTTGTAAAAATGTTATTTCCGTTTGTTTTATTGTTTTGCGTTGGCAGTGCTTGGGATGGAGCCCAGGGCCCAGCCCATGCCGGGAAAGGCTGCTTCTATCCCTGACACACCTTTGTTCTCTCCCTTGGATGTATTCATGCCACTTTCCAGAAGTTATCCTAAAGAAATAATTCGACGTAAGGAGAAAAGTTCAAAGCTGTTACTCCAGCTTTCTCCAGAGCCGTTTTTGTTGTTGTTGTTGTTATTTGTTTGTTTGTTTGTTTGCAATACACAGTGGTTATGTTCAGCCTGAGGAGTTGATACAAATATATCACAATTTGGTCGCTTTTACTTTCCCTGCCTTCCCATCCGCGTCGCTCTCTCTCTCCTTCTCCAGATGCCCATCTCTGCTGTACAGATTCTACCTGCCTGTTTCATAGCATGTCTCTTTTATTTTGCTCTTTAAATCATTTCTGTTTTGCATCTCTCAGAGAAACCAAGCAAAATTTAATCTTCTGTGGGTCGTTTATGTTGCTTAACATGATAGTCTCAAGATTCACCCATTTTCCCTCAGATGACTCAAACTTACCTTTCTTCATGCACTCTGTGGAATCTGAAGTAGCCACTGAAAGGATTACAAAGAGTATCCAGAACAGAGGATGTAGAGTTTATAAGATTAAGTTGGGGGGAGTTTGGAGAAAAATGGTTTGCTTTATGTATTTCCAACTGAGCCCAAACGAATGTGTCTAGGGGCCAAGACCAGAAAGGAACTAAACCACGCGAGAATTTCTAAATTCAGCGTGAGTGTTTGCATGTGCTGTTCCACTGCCTAGAAAATTCCATCTCACACCCACACCCTACGGATACACAGATGCACACACACCCTGATATAAACCCGTGCATATGTGCCCACCAAATACACACACATGTGCACACAGTCACATACTCACATGCTTATGTCACATACACGCACACACAAATACACTCACACAAGTACAAACAGTTCCTGATTTACAGTGGTTCCATGTACTGTGTTTTGACTAGGCAAGCGTGCAAAAGCAATTTGCTCAGTGCAAGAGCAATGTTTAGCATGTGCGAGGCCCTAAGTTGCATCCCCAGCACTGCAAGACATAAAAATAAAATTCTACTGGAACTGATTTTTTTAAAAATGAGCTGATAAAGGCAAAGAGTTGGAGTCTACTGTAAGACTGAATGAGAATGCACCTGACTAAGACAGACTCAACAAAAATGCTCATCAGGATGAGTAGAGAAAGAAAATATGGTATATCCACACAGTGGAGTATTATGCAGCTATAAAAATGAGTGAAATCTGGTCAACATAGCTGAGCCTGGAGGATGTGGTGTTACGGGACACAAAGCAGGCACAGAAATGTGAAGGCTGCGTGTCCTTTCTCAGATGGGAAATCTTAAAAAGTGGCTCTAATAGTTGAGAGTACAATGGCATAGAATAGAAATGGAATGGAATGGAATGGGATGGGATGGAATAGAATAGAATAGAATAGAACAGAACAGAATGGAATAGAATAGAGGTGCAAAGACTGGGCGATGGATAAATGATGGTCACTAGAGAAGCGCATGTCACAGCTGGCTGACAGGAGTGACTTCTGACACTTGATCGCATGCCAGGGTGACTACGTACTACAACAATTCATTGTATGTTTCACAATAATTAGGCCTGCACGTTCTCTCAGTGAAGAAATGATCAACGTTTAAGATGATGGATGTGTTACTTATCCTGATGGTTACACAATGCGTACACGTGTGAAACGTCACCTTGTTTCCCGTCACTATGGACAACGATCGTGTGTTAGTGTCTTTCTTTAGAAGATGACTACTATCTAGGTCACGGGGACAGTGGGATTTATCCTCCACACTGCTGAATGAGAGCAGGAGTATTTACTTCGATTGGGAGGAAGCTGATCTCCTGCAGTGATTGTCCAACCACATATAAGTCAGCAAAGTTGCTTCGGGAATGACATCGTGTGATTCTTATGAGACAGACTGGAAATGTCATTAGAAATTTATTAAAACAGGACTGGAAGCCGGGCGTGGTGGCGCATGCCTTTAATCCCAGCACTCGGGAGGCTGAGGTAGGAGGAGCATTGTGAGTTCGAGGCCGGCTTAGGCTACAATGTGAGCTCAAGGCTGACCTGAGTTACATAGTGCGACCCTGCCTCGAAAAACCAGGGCTGGGAGTTTGGCTCAGTGGTTTAAGCGCCTGTCTGGCAGGCGTGAGACTGTGAGTTCAATCCCCGGTGCCACAAAAAAACAAAAAAAAAAAAAACCAGGACTGTAGCTCAGTAGTAGAGCACCTGTCTGACCTCCACAAGGCACTGGATTTGATCCACAGCACCATAAAAGCAAAAAGATTTACTAAAATCAAAGTGTTTAATTCCACATGTCAGATTCACCTTAGGAGATTTTCAAACTCCTGAAGTCATAGACATGGAAATGTAAAATGGTGCCACTGATATGGCAAAAATCTTGGCACTTCTTTGATGCATTAAGCATACAATCACCATAAGATCCAACAATTCTGCTCTTAGGAATGTGCCCAGAAGAACTGAAATCAGGTGTCCAAGCAAAAACTTGCACAAGGAGATTCATTCAGTATTATTTACAACAGGCAAAAGGTGAAAATTATTGAAATCTCCACCAAGAGATAGATGGATAAACAAAATGTGAAATATCATCTATTGGAACATTGTATGTTTCATTGGATGAACAGCCTTTAAAAGGAACAAAGCACTAAAATACACTATAACATGGAGAAACCTTAAAAACACATGCTAACTTAGAGAAAGTAGTCACAAAAGGCCACATACTTGATGATTCCATTGAAATACCCAGAACACATAAATCCACAGAAATGGAAAATAGATTAGTGGTAGCCAAAGGCTAAGAGAAATGGACTATGACTGCTACTGGATAAGAGGCTTCCTTACTGGGTGACCCTGTACTTTTTTCTATTTTTTATTAAGTTTATTGGAACAATTGAGATATGTATAATGACCACATTCATCATAGTGAACTTGTACCTGTACATATCTTAGTTCCTCTTTTTTCTCTTCCATTCCTCTCCTCTCCCTTCAACCCCTCTTCCCCTCCTTATTTACAAAGTTTTGTTTTCATTTCATCCTTTTTTTCTCATTTTTTTCTTTTCCCTTCTTTCCTCCCCCTCCCTGGTCCCCTTTCCTTTTGAACAATTTCTTCCTCTTTCACAATATCTGTTTTTTGAGGCTTCCTTTTGAGGTAAGAAAAATGTTCAGAAACTAGATTGCACCACTGTGAATGGACTAAATGTCACTGAGTCATATGCATTAAACTTGTTCAAATGAATACTTACATTTTATGAATTTTACCACGATAAATCCTGATGGCACCCCCAAACCACTGAAATCCAAATCTTTGAAAGTGGGGTCCCAGGATCCAAATTCAGAAAACCTTAGGCTGGGGATGCAGTTCAGCATACATTTTGCCCAACATATATGGGGCCTTGGGTTCCATCCCCAGCATCAAAAAACAAAAACCAAAACAAAGAAAGCTAAGTAGGTGATGGGTAGCCAGGGCTGAGAATGTGGGAAGCTGATGTCCCAGTTAAAGTACATAGATTAGGGCTGGGAGTTTGGCTCAGTGGCTTAAGCGCCTGCAGTGCCTGCCTGGCAGGTTTGAGGTTGTGAGTTCAACTCCTGGTGCCATGCAGTGCATAGATTGGTCAAAGTTAACTGTATTTTGTATAGTTCTGGAGCCAGATAACACTTTAAACAAACAACAATATTTATTAAATACAGAAGAATTGAAAGAATCCCCTGATACTGCTGGGTTACAGTGGAATGAAAGCAGAAATCAACAGCAAAAGAAACCACAGAAACAGCAAACAAATAAAGACTGAATAATACATTTTGTACAACCAACGAATCACAGAAGAAATCAGGTAAGACATTAAAGACTTCCTAGAGTCAGATAAAGATGAAAGCACCACATACATTTCAGATTGCATTTTTAATGCAAAATGTCTATTTGAAAATAATAGAGCAATCATAACAAAAAAAAGATAGTCATACAGCTGGTTTCTCTTGATTCACTGAGGGGAAAGTTTGGTGTTAATAATTTTCTGGACAATGTTTCATGTCTATATCTTATACCCTGAACAACTGCTGTGAATATAACAATATGCAATGTGCTGATTATTGTTACTCTCCTATTGGCTTGTTGGGAAATTGTTTTACTTTAATTTCTTACTTTTCTTCTGTTTAAAATAAAAAAAGAAAGGAAGGAAGTACCACACACTCAAATCTATGGGACAAAAGCACACCTGTTCTCAAAGGGAAAGTTATAGCTGTGAACGCACACACACAAAAAAATACAGAGGAACCCCAAATAAACAGCCTAAGGGTGTATTGCAAGGTCCTAGAAAGACAAGAACAATCCAAACTTGAAACCAATAGAAGGAAAGAAAGTACGGAGGTCTGAGCGGAAATTAATGAAAATCAGTCTATAAAACAACACAAAGAATCAGTGAACCAAAGAACTGATTCTTTGAAAGGATGGGTAGGTGACTGAATGATAGGGAAGGGGAAATAAAAAGCATCAAGATGTTATACTGCATGTACCAGTTCCACCAGGGTGAATCTATTTACTATGCATCACATATACTAATAAAAAGATCGAGACAGAAAACATTAAAATTTGTAACAGATCATGAGTTCCTGCAAGAAAACACAAACGATTCAAAAATATCCAAATACGCAAATAGTATTTAAAATGAGTAGTCATAGGAAAAGGGGTTCCTAAAGCTAAAATAAAATAATCAAGTAGAAAAAGACTCAATTTCAATATTGGGGAGAGAAGCTGGGTGTGGGGGCACACGCCTGTATCCCCAGCACTCTGGAGGCTGAGGCAGGAGAACTCCTGCAAGTTTGAGGCCAGCGTGGGCTACATAGCAAGTTCAGGGGTAACCTGAACTATACAGCAGGACCCTGTCTCAAACAATGAAAAAATAAAAATACCTGCTAGAGAAATGAAAATAAAAGTAACAGTGACCTGTTGCTTTTCATTCGTCAGACTGGTAATAATTTTTAAAAGAATATCCAGTGCTTGAAAGAGGTACTCTTACTGTTAATGAGAATGAGATTTTATTTTTGCTCTGTTGGAAAGTTAATATAACAATGCCCACTGGAAACTCCACCTCTGGTACTCCCTCCTATTGAAATATGTTTACTGAAGAATTGCTTTAGTAAACAGACAACAAAAGATAAACTGGAAATTACCTACATTGTTTCAAAGGTAGAATGGTTTGATAATTGGAGTGCATTGATATCATGGGACGTTGTGTTCACCTATTAAAATAATGAGTGAGATATCTATCTCTTTACCTGGGGGAATTGCATGGCGTACGTATTAAAAATAATGAGTTAGATATCTATTACTTTACCTGAAGGAATTCCATGATGTGCGTGCTCCAAAGCACAAAACCAAATACAGCAGCAAACTTTAGGATCACGTAGTTGATGTGTTCTCAGATGTCAAGAAAGATTTGGGCAAACACACCAGGGCATACTATATTTTAGTATGAATTACCTGATACACACACACACACACACACACACACACACACACACACACACAGTGTGATCGAAATATACGGTGAAAATTTAAATTTATTATGGTAAAAAACACATTACCATAAATCACCCTCAAAATCCTCCCCCTCCCTTTGAACACACTTATCCCAGTATTCCTGCCCCTCTCTGAAGAAGCCCTGGAAGTCCTTTTATTGTGAGTGTCTTTACAAGGTGTGATTTAAAAAAAAAAAAAATACGTTGAATACTGCTGTCAGGTGCCGTCTAGCAGAAAGGCAGTTTGGTAAAAACATGACGTGTGTCCCCAGCCACCTTATTGGTCAGGACTAGCACAAAGAGACTTCTAGCTCATCCCCAAAGTCAAAATGATCATGAAAGGTAAACATTTTTAATTGATTCAGGCAGCAATGACAGCACAACCAAAGACACTCATGAAAGAGGACTTGCAGGACTGCTTCAAAAAGTGGCAAAAATTACGGGATCAGTGTGTTCAAAGCCATGGAGAGTATCTTGGGGGGATTACCAGCAATGTGTCTTTTACCATAATCATTTTTAAAATTTAAACACTCACCGTATTTTTCAATCATACCTGGCATAGGCAATTATAATAATCAATTAATAACAAATAGCTATCGAATGCTTATTATTATTGTCCCTTTTCAGTGCCCTCAGTAGAGATTCAAACTCCAGGCTACTCCCACGCTAAATATCCCTTCGCTTGGTAATAACTAAATCCTGCACCTACTTTTATAAAATCTGCATTTCTCCAGTTGACATCATCACATCCTGCATGAGTATCCTCTTTTTTTTTTTTTTTTTTTCTTTGTGTGTGTGTGTGTCAATGCTTTTCAAGGATCTCTGTTTCGGAGGGTGGGTAAGAGACTAGGGATGGAACTCAGGGTCTTAGCACTAAGTTACAACACCAGTATATTTTCTTTCTCACCAAGTCACTGATCACGCAGGCTGGGCTTAGTCTTGTAGTCCTCATGGAGTACTGAGAGGAGAGGCGTGGGCCACCACACCCAGCATTATGGGTGCCTTAACGATTATTGAAGAACACAGATTTTTATTCATTTTAAAATTCAGAGTCACATGAAAGGAAAAATAAAGCCAAAATTACCCCCACGTGCCTAGACGCCAGAGATAAGCAGCAGGGTAGGTTCTCCTGGTTGCGTTTCTAGTCCTTGCTCTGAGTCTAGGTTCCTCAGCCTTGCCTCTAGGGGCATTGCGGCTAGGAGATGACTTGTTGGGAAGAAAGGATCTGTCCTATGCTGTAGAATATTGTATAATGTGTATTTTTTTTTTTTTACTGCTAATTGAACCCAGGATTCTCACACTGAGCCGCATCCCCCAATCCTTTTTTTGATTTTTTTTTTTTTTTTTTTTTTTTTTTTTTTTGCCATAAGCTCCCACTAGGTCACTAATTGCTCAGAATGGGCTTCAATTTATGATCTTCCTGCCTCAGCCTCCTAGAACGCCTATGTACTATTTTTAAAATTGCATCTTAGGGAGCTGGGTGCAGTGGCGCACACCTTTAATCCCAGCACTCAGGAGGCTGAGGTAGGAGGAGCGTTGTGAGTTCAAGGCCGGCTTGGGCTACAACGCGAGCACAAGGCCGGCCTGAGCTACATAGTGCCACCCTGCCTCAAAAAAACCAGGGCTGGGAGTTTGGCTCAGTGGCTTAAGCGCCTGTCTGGCAGGCCTAAGGTTGTGAGTTCGATCCCCTGGTGATCCCTGGTGCCACAAAAAAAAAAAAAAAAATCCTATCATCTTATTTTGAAAACCTATACCACTATTGTTGTTTGTTGTTGTCGTTATTTTGCTTTAGTTGTTGTTTTGATTCATTTGCTTCTTGATTTTTCTGTTATTTCTTTTTTCCCTTTAAAATAAATAAACCAGAGAGGGAGAGAAACAGAGAGAGAGATGAAGATAGACAGACAGGCCATTCATGGACTGCAGGGGAAGAGAACAAAAAGTCACCAAGAAGTAAGCCCTCCCTGCAAATTGACACCATGTGCGGGCCACTGAAGGAAAAGTTAGATGCCAGCCCCTTCCAGCGTGTGGACTGGGAAACAAGAAGAGCTCCCCCTCACCCAAGAGCCACCAGCTGATCCAGAGAAACACAGGCTGTGATGATAGCTATTGAGGTAAAATACGA
>RJWM01034307.1:0-19823 GCA_004363535.1 Dasyprocta punctata | reverse complement strand
GGTCACACTCATGTTCACACTCTGCTGGGATAGCGCACTTTATGCTCATGATGATCAGAGCTGTGCTCTGTGAGGAGGAGGCTGATAAGTCAGGTGCTGCCATGGAGAGACCTGCAGATGGATCAGTCTGATAAGGCACATTACAGGGACCATCCGGTTAATCAAGAGTAGACAAAGTCATAGAAGACAGAATTCGAAGCAAAATATGAAACACGGGATTGGAAATGCTCAAAGCAGCAAACTGTGCGGGAATTCAAAGGCAAGAGTGTCTTATTTATCCTCTGTTAGCACTTCTCAACCCCACAGGTTTCTAAGATCTGGCCTCTTAACTTTCCTTGCTCCAGCCTTTCGCACTGTGGGATGCTGGATGTGTCCTGCCAGTGAGGACTTGCACCTCAGGGACGTGTTTTCCTTCTCAGTTAAACAGTTAATCATGCTTAATATACTTTCCCCAACCTTTTATCACAGTAGGAAACACATAACCTAAAATTCACCATCCCTGCCAGCTTACATACACACTCCAGAGTATTGAGTGCATTCACTACCATCATCTCCATAACTCTTTCGCCTTTGAAAGCTGAAATGCCTCACCAGCAAAGCAGTGACCTCTCCCCTGCCCTCCTACTGACCTGGGGGACTATCATTGTGTTTCCTGTCTCTGTGAATTTGACTCATTTCGGTACTTCTTAGAAGTGGAATCATAAGGTATTTGTCTGTTTGTGATGGCTTGTTTCTCGAAGTATTATATATCTGTGTCCATCCATGATGTAAATTATGTCAGACTTCCATAAATTATGGTTTTAATCTGGGTAAACTTTTTTTAAGACACAGATTTATTTACTAATTTGTTTATCTTTCTTGGGAGGTGCGTGTAGCACCTCATACTTACACTCTTTGTAGGGAGTGGTACCTGTGTACACTGCATCCCGATTCTCTCCTCATCTCCAGGGGTCTCTGTGCACAGCGTCCTGTGCACCCTCAGGTGTCTGTGAACTTCAGGATCATGTCCATGCTGGTTCTTCGAGGAACCATCTCCAAGGTGAGTCATTGCTGGCTTCTGTGGGCTTGAAAGAGAACCAATAACATTGCAGTCTGTTCCCTTTCATGGTTGGTATTTTAAAATTCACCAAGGTAAGAAGCTTCGTGCTATGTGAATCCACTGACACTCATGTGTCTTTGCTTTTGTAAGGGTTTGTAAGAATTCCACGGGAACCTTTACTTCCTTCCTCACCAACAGAAACCAGACACTAATGTAATAAAGGAATATTATGTGAATTTCTCCAGCAAATATCCAAGTTTGGGTCAGTGAGCTCCTGCCAGCCCCCTATTTGTTGGCTACTTCTACAGAAATGAGTTGACAGAGGACGAGCACCTAGAATTTACAAAGGACTCAAAACAAATCAGATCCCTGAAGATAAACAGCCCAATCTGACATGGGCCACGGAAATGAAGAGACACATGACAGAAGGAGAAATACAAGTGGTCAACAGGTGTATGGAAAAGTATTCAACATATTTGGCTTTAGAGAATGGGACCCATCTTACTCCAAAAAAATGGCTAAAGTAAAAAAATCAATTGATAACAAATGCTGGAAAACTATAGGGGGAAAGACATCCCTGTACCTGGTCAGTGGGACTGTAAACTGGTCCAAACACTTGGAAATCAGTATGGTGATCCCTCAAAAGTCTAAAACTAGAAATTCTATTCAACCCAGCTCTTCCCTTTCTAGGTATCTTCTCAAAAGAGTTAAAGACTTCGTATTTCAGAGATCAGTGCATTCTCACATTTATCACAGAACAGCTAAATCTTGGAAGAGGTTATTGTGTCCATCAACAGATGAATATATAGTGAAAATGTGGTATTTATGTACAAAGCAGTACTGCCCTATCATAAATAGATAAATATGAGTCATTTGTGGGAAAATGAAATACACCTTGGGACTGTAAGGTTAAGTAAAACAAATCAGACATATAAACTTAAGTACTGCTTAGTTTCTCTTAACCAAAGCATATATAATTTAAAAAATAAAACAAAAGAGACACTGGACAAAAGAGAAATAAATGTTTTCTCAAATGGGAATGGGATCTAGAGACGGAGGAAGCGGGAGTCGATACAGGGATAAAAAGAATTAAGATCTGCTGTGTAAATTCACCTCCTGCAAGAGATGAAAGAACATTGTGCCCTGCAAATAGTCACCATTTGCCTTTGAACCTGATTATTCGAGCTTTCCTAAATGCATGGCGTTCATTGGTTTTTCTTTATTTGACCATCATTTATTGAGACGTTATATGAATACCTGATGTATTAGCTTCTCTGTGAAATTTGGTAGAGATAGTAAACCCAGCTTAGTTTTTGTTTGTAATGGTTTCATTACCTAAAGCTTTTACATTTTTATATATTCAGAGTTTTAGATTTTGTCCTTTGTACTTTGGAGGTTTCTATCTTCTTGGTTAAGAAATGATTCTAATGTATAATTAAATTTAGTTTTACTTTCTTATATTCATTATCTTTTAATGCTCATAACTGCTTCACTGAAAGTAGTCAATTTTTCGCTGGTTGGACATTTTCCAAGGGAACAGTGGAGACTAAGATGACAACTGAAACTACTAGACAGGCACCACCCAATCATGAGATTTAAATCAAGAGATTTAGCCTAAAGCTACAGTGCACAGGGCAGCCTGACACTGTCATAAATACACAAACAGCCCAGAGGGGAGGCTGAGTCAAGACACGTGTCACAGATTGTTATATGCATGGACAATTGAATCATGACATGTGAAAGTAAATCAATGGAGATAGGGTTGATGCAATTGGTTATTTGTAAAATGTCTTCCATGCTCACCTATGTTGTTACAAATGAGAGCATCTCCTATTTATATGAAGCTGAGTAATACATCCTTGTGCATGTGCACCACGAGGTCTTGAACCAGTCTTCTGCTGTGAACAGGTGAGTGGTTTCTGTGTCTTGCAAATAAGGCTACACGGAGTGTGAGATTATAGATATGTTTATAAGGTGCTGATTTAATTTTTTTCAGAAAAAAATAGAATAAATAGATGATGAGTAGAGAATAGATACAGATCTAATTTTTAATTTGTTTTGATAATTATGCTTTAATCAATACAGGAGCACAGATTCTGCTGTGTGATCTGATTTAAATTCTTTTGGACAAATAACTGAACATAGGAATAAAATTATAGTCTTTCTTTAACCCTTGAAAATTATCCATGCTGCTTTCTGTTAAAAC
Source organism: Dasyprocta punctata (assembly GCA_004363535.1). NCBI lineage: Eukaryota > Metazoa > Chordata > Mammalia > Rodentia > Dasyproctidae > Dasyprocta > Dasyprocta punctata. The sequence goes on along the minus strand of RJWM01034307.1, from coordinate 16,578 downwards.
TGCGCCAAATTTCAACCCCACCAACACTGTGCAAGGGGACTCTTTCTCCACTCTCCCAACTCTGACAGTTTTCAGTTTAAATTTGCTAACAACCCTGCGAATGGGTGTGAGGAGACCTTGCATGGTGGATTGAACTTGTATTTCCCTGATGATCAGTGACCCTGGGCAGTTTCATGTATTTATCATCTGCTCCTTTGAAAAATGTCTATTCTTATCCATTGCACATTGCAAGTTGACTTATTTATTTTCTTCCCCTTTGAATTGTGTTCATTGGTAATGCTTTAGCTAGTAGCCCTTCATTAAATGTATGTTTTATAAATTCCCTCTCCATCTATAGATTGTCTCTTCACTGCTAATTGCTTTTCTTACTGTTTGCATGCTTTTCAGTTTGATATGACCCCATCTCTCTAGTTTTGCATTTTTGCCTGTGATTTTGAGGTTATATTAAAAAATTTTCTGACAAACTCCATTTTTAATGGCATTAATGTTTTTGTTATTCCGTTGCAGTGACTTCTTATCTGTTTTGGATTTAAATGCTTTCTCCTATTCTATACTTTGTCTATTCTGTCAAATCTTTTGCTGTGAAGAAACTTTCTATTCACTTTTTAAACTTGAGTTTACATGGCTTAAGAATATTGCAGTGCTGATGATTTGAATAGGATACTAAGGATACTGAAATGAATTGAATGCTGTAGCACGGACCCTGGAGACTTACTCAAGAAAAACCATGCCTGTCGTGCAGGCAGGATGTGATAGTATATGGACACAGAAATACACATGAGTGAAAGGAACAGAAATGAGAAGAAAATTCCTACCAGTGTGGGAGTTCACTGGTGCATTCTGTACATCAATACCCCTATGAAACAAAAAGCCAAAGAACTGGTAGCAGAGGGATTTTGTACAAAATGGTGACCAGCTAGAATTTCTGTTAGGGGATACTTTGAAAATAACAGAAACATTCAAGACATTGTAGATTATACCAAGAGCACATCTAGAAAAAGAGACTATAAATGAGAGATGCCACAGTGTTTCTAAAGGAAGAGTTAAGACTATCATGCTTCAAAGTCTAGAGGAAAATCACCTTCTCATGGTTTAAGTGAGTGCATCCCACATGAATAAAATATGAAAGAATATAGGTACAAGGGCCACATGCTCTGAAGAGAAACAGTTGGAGAGACAATGTGGAGAACCATAGGGTGACTTGACTTTGTAAATTCATTTGCTCCTGACATTGACCCATCTCCTGTGCACCTCTAAGCAACTAGATCAGGATCAAGAGCTGAGAATGTAGAGAGCCTGGCTAGCAGGAAGCATCCCTGTTTGATCCACAGCATTGTGAATATATACATATATGGACTAAAATCCTTCAATAATTTTTCATTACTTAATATATTCTTAACTCTGTTTAACTTTAGCAAAAAATAAATCAAAACTCTGATACTTCAAAATATTTGTGTTATTCTGTACCTTTCTCCTTATTTATGATAGTGAATTTGGGGGACTTAGGTGTTGATCAAATGAAAACACATGACCAGCAGACAGCAGCGAGGCAGAACCAGCTTTGTTTTGGCAAAGAAAGGAAGAGGTGCAGGAAACCCCGATGGGAGGGGTGAAGAAGGTGCCCCTGAGTCCAGCAATGTCACTGAGGGTGAAAAGGCTCAGGGTCAGAGCCACAGGAAGCACAGTGGTGACTTGTGACTTTTATGGCTGCAGGCTTTGTCTTATCTATGGCTAACAGACGTTGTTGACAGTTTGCTGGAGAGTAAGAAGAGTCAGGCTCTAAACTGTTCAAAATCCACTTAGCAGGACTGAACATGAGATAACTGGTGTGTAAAATTAGAGTCTGGCCTCATGGGCTTTAGAGCTGCAGGTCTGCACTGAGTGGAGGAAACAGCAGGGTGTGCACAGAGCCCCACTTCCTGTCTGCTGTAGAAAGCGCTCCACCTCCCAGACACCCCGTGCCTGGGCTCCCTCCCTCTATGCCACTCCACAACCTGCTCCCCAAATGATCAGTGTCATTTCCGGTGAGCTTCTTCCTCTCCTGGATCATCAAAGACCAGGAGCCAAGATGGCTTCAGTCTCAGCTCCTCTCATCTCCACCCCAGCAAGGCCTCATTCACAGGGCGCTTCCCGGGGACAGCTTTCTCTAACTGCTAAACTTTCCTTTGTCCTGCTCTTCATGTCCGATTTTCTCAACATGGAAATTCAGCATAACTTTTCCTGGGAAGAATAAAGGGTTTGAAGTGAATTAATATTCTGTGTTTTCCCATTCAGGAAATCTGACTTCCTTACAAACTTAAGGAAATGTTTTTAAAAGTTCCCCTTTCTTTTTAGTGAAGGTGAGGACATCAAAAGTAAGGAGCAGAGTAAGGAGGGAGTGAGTGGAGGGATTTCACCACCAGCACTGATCAGTGGAAGAAGAGAGCATTTCACAGTGACAGAAGCTCACAAGTGAATGGGGATCTGAAAGAGAAGACAGGGCGTCCGCTCCTGCAGCCCAGTGCCCTGAGGGAGCAGGTGGCCCCTGCACAGCACAGGACACCTCCAACTGGCCAAAACCTCTGCAAAACTGACCTGTATTAGCATCAGCTTATGGCCAGGAGAAAATGGGAGAGAAGTAGGCAAAGCTGCATGTGTTTAGGATTTGCCACATTGGGGTTGTGTGTGCCTGTGAAAATGCGGTGTGAATGGGGATCTGCCTGTGCAGGTCACCTGTCATCTCACCGTCCCCCTTGCTGTATGAAGAGCAAGACTCATAGTGTAAAGTAGTTTTTATCAGACACTGGCTTATTTCACGTAATAGCAGTATTATGTCACCACATCTACATTAGGGCTGTGGCTTTGATATCCCAGGGACAGAACACCAACACCCACAGCTTGAAGGAGAGCAGGGGAAGGGCCTGGCAGGAGAACTCTGCTCTCATCCTGCAGCCTGGGGCAGAGAACAAAGGGAAGAGCCTGAGGGAGACACAGCCTTCCAGGTCCCAGGGGGTCCCCAGGGTCCCTCTGAGCAGGCCCCTCCTGCACTGCACTCAGCCTCGGAGCTCCTCAGTGGATGAGGCCCCGAGAGCACAGCGCCCAGAATGTGGTCGCCTTCCAGACCAGGAGAAGTTGGGGCACATGGGACATCTAATCCCCCAGTGAACTTCATTCCATAGAGAAGCAGTGTTTGATCCTCATGCACTTTGTAGTTTATTTTTACATGTGAAAGTCGCTCTATGTTTGGCACCTTGGGTAATCATTTTTCCTGCTCTTCTGTGCCTTCTTTATGAGACTCTTCCATTCACAGTTTTGTATTAGACAATGGAAATACCATAGTCAAACAATATCTAGCTAACAACTGTCTGGCACCCCAATAGGGTGCTGATTCCTAAGAGAGAAACTTACAGAGTATTCTATTTATGTGGAATACAAAACTTTTTAACAGAAATACAACTACTTGATGATTTAGGTTCCTGACCTACACAAGAAACTGTATTAAAGAGAAATTAGGAGAGGAAGCCAGCAAAGGCATTTTCAGGGAGAATAGAGAAGCATTTATGTTTGAACTTCCCCCGTCTTCCTCTGGCCCCTACCGCCCCGGCCTAAATAAATGAGAAACACAGGTTCTGGGGCCGCAGGGGAGCTCTGTGACCTTTAATGTCCACTTCTAAGATCCCTGGCTTAAAACACGAAAAAGCATTGGAGGACCTGAAACAAAGACCTAAATCAGCAGGAAAGCATGGAAGTTAACCCCAGCCTGTGGCTTTCTGATAATTTTTAACTTTAGACTCATTTTAAGACAATTTTTTTTAAGCATGAGGAAATTACTGAAAGAGAAAACAGTATCCTGTCTATGTAAAGGAGGATTTTTACCTTGAAGTATACGTTTATTCAAAAATTTGATATGAGTATAGGTAATTTATTTACAAATAGTAGGATTATCTTCTCAAATATAGAAAAAATTCAATTTCACTGTATGAGTAATGTGCAAATTCCTATTGGTTTTATATTTCCAGTAACTATATATTAAAACTATAATGCTATATGTTGACTCTGGAGAGTGACTTATGATTTTTAAAGACTTTTTACATAAAAGGAAGCTTTGTGTTTAGAACTACTAAGTAGTTTTCATTGATTTTATTAATATGTCATAGTGCAATTAGCATCATTGAATGTGCAGCATAAATGCATTTAAAACATACTAAAAGTAAATAAATCTGTCTGGTCTTAAAGCATATCAGGCCCACTGTTGGAGTCTATAAAAAAGTGGATTCCTGGGAAGTGCCTTCCACAGCTTTAATCAAATTACTTTGTTGCAATCACTAGGAACTGTTTTCAGGACAAGTGATCTTAGGAAGTGAACATGGGTGGGCAGGATTGGCCTCCCAGACTCTGTTCCTACACTGAGCCCTGGATGGGAGACTTCAGGGACATGAGCTGTGTGCCCAAGCTCCTCACCAGAGTCTGCTGGGCTCTCTGCAGCTTAGCTGAGGAGACCATAAACTAGAATGGGGTGGAGCTGAAATGCAGCCCTGTGGAATGTTCTATAGGCAATGTGGCTTTTACTCTGTCTCCACACCTCAATTCTAAGAAAGAAAATGATGCTTCATTTCTGTATCACTGCATGAACTAGAAGCTAAAATGCAACCTTTTCTTTGTAAATGAAAGTTTTTCCTTCATAATATATGCAAATTAACTGGAAATTAATACCGTAAAATAATTGATTCCTGATATCAAATTATAGTATTTAATTTTTAATTAGATTATTTAATTGTTACATAAATAGCTAACAGGTAATTGGATAGAGACAATGGGAGATGTGCATAGATACATATTATATATATATATATATATATATATATATGTATACACACACACACGTACACATGGGTGTGTTGTGTGTGTTCGTAATCTGTAATGCAATTTGGCCTTTTAAAAAAGTGAATCCTGCTATTTGTGACACCACCCATCGACCAGTAGAACACTATGCTACTTAGAATAAGCCAAAAAGAAAAATCAACACCATGTGATTTCACTTGTAGATGCTATTTTAAACAGTTAAATATATAGGAGTAAAAAGCAAGTACTGTTTTCCAAGAGTTGGAAATGGGAAGTTGGAATTGGTTAGTTTCAGGAAGACAAGATCAAAAAGTTCAGGAAGTCTGTATGTAGTGTGGTGGCTATGATTATTTTAGACTGAAACATTTCTCAGAATATTTTAGATGTTCTTACCACATATGAAAAGTAACAATGTGTGAGATTATGGATATTTTAATGAGATTGATTGAATCATTTTGCAATGTTAATAAGTCAAACTATCATATTATAGTAAATCTTTATTTTTATTTTTGAAGTGAAACCTTTGAAAGCTAGGAAATGTAAATTTTAAAATAACTTATGATAAAAAATGACAGAAAAGATAGAAACATTTTAAGTAAACATCATTACTGTTTGATACTGAGAGGATTACTTCTAATTTGCAATCCAATTTACTTACTGGATTTAATGTATTTGTATCAAATTAACTAAGCCACTAAATCTCCACTAGTCAAGTTAGCTCTAAAGGTCCAGCAGCATATTTAAACCTGTAAAAACTTTCCTTCAGTTGTGCATGTGTGTGTCTGTGTGTGTGTGTGTGTGTGTGCAAGTGTTGAGCCAAAGTTAAGAATCATCTTTTTCTACTGTGATCTTATTAGGATTTATAGTACTATTATGCTGTCGTTGCTTGAATAGAAACTTTCTCTTAATTAATCTTTAGAGAAGTTGTCTTCAATCCACATCATCCTCCCATAATTGTAATTTGTTGCCTCTTTCTATTCTTGCCTATATTTTCCAGTATCAGATTTGTTTAACACACTTTACCAACAGCCAACTCAATGTTTTTTCTTATGGTACAAACCAAAAAAGCAATTGGAAAGAGTTTCTCTCAATTTCAAATGCAAGGAAAGCATAAACGTTTTCTACAATTATACAAAATAGGCAAAATTCAGATGAACACAAAGTAAAATAAATAGCAACAAGAGTGTCTTCTAAAAATTCTCATCAGTAATTTGAATTTAATTTCATCTTGTGACATAGCAGAGTATATGTATTCCACAGTTTTCATTGCCTTACTTTTACTCCTGGAAAGAGCTGATAGTCACTTTCAAATTGCTATCCCCAACTGAGTGCAATTACTAGTGGAACAGGAATGCGTGAGTCATCATAATTTAGTTGACCTTTAAATCAATTTGTGTATTTAATGTACTTGTGTTATATAATTTATTTATCATACAGTTCATCTCCAGTAGTCAAATTGACTCTTTATAAAGATCAATACTTCATTTAGACCTCTAAGCATTGTTTTCACACTTGTGTGAGAGTGTTGAGTCTTAATTAAGAAACTTCTTTCACTAGCTACTAGAATTCACAGGAATACTATTCTGTCATTACTCCAACAGAAAGTCTCTCATAATTAATCTTTAGGGAAATTGACTTCAGCCCACCCTTCAATAATTGCAATTTATTATCTTCCTCTACTCTTTCTTTTCCAATAACAGATTTACTTGGAATATTCTTTTAAAATTTTATGTCCACATCATGTTAATAGTCAATCCAAAATCTATTTTTGAGGCAAGTGTGATATTTGGACTAACCAAAAATGAAAATATATTAACTAGATATTTACAGGATCAGGTGCAAAATTTCATAAAACTCAGGTGACTTCCCAAAGACTTTTCCAAAGACTATAGCCTATGAAATTAAATGAATATATTTTGAATTTATTATGAGAGGCCAGGAAAGTAACAAGTAATGCGAATCACTAGAAAATAGATGAATGCATGTTTGCAGGGATTCTTAACTCAGAAGTGGCTAACACCGTGCATAAAGTGAAAATTAAGCAGTTCAAGGTCTAGAAGGATTCTTTATAAAACACAATCTTTTAATCAGATTATTATTGATTTCCTCTAAACCAAGTCTACAAATTCAAAATTCCATTATCTGGTGCTATTTAAAAGTCACTTCACCTACACATTGTTATGTTCAAGAGAAACAAATACAATACTTTTTTGCATATATGTTAAGTGTTGCTTTATGTAATCCCCTACTGCGATCTCATAAGCTACTACTGTATTTATCTTTTGTTTCTGTGCTCACTGTAAGTCATATAAAAAGTCTCATTAGAATCACAAAATGACCTCGCATGACTTAAGAATAACCTAACCATCAAATTCACATTGAATAAAATAGGTTCTACTGTTTAGAAAATTTGTTTTGACTAAGCATTTTGGTCAGGGCTTCTGACTCTAATCCAGTATTTTTTCCCAAGAAAACATTTGCCCACCATCATCCACTAACTGGAACAACAACTGTGAGAACAAGCTCTGATGGGAATGTGTTGTTAAATATGTAAGATGGAAATGCTTTGGTCACCTGAGTCATTATGTAGCTTTCAACAAAACCCACTCCTAGAAAGCAATTGGGAAATGAAAACCTACCATTGAGAATACACCATAGGTCTGCCTGGTGACAGGGCTGCATTGAGACATGGGGACATGATTAAAGCAACTATAGCCTCACTCTGGATTAATAGTTGCTACTTTTTCTTTTTAGGGCACTGCATATAAAACTATAATAAAATTGAAGGCCAAGGAAAAAATTCAAATTCTTAGCAGCAAATGTCTTTAGTGTGAAAGGTTTTCACAGGAAATCATAGTCCAGCTATGTGACAGCAACTGTTATTCCTGCTCTAGGTACAGATGTGTAGTAAGTTAAGTGGACCCATTAACATCTTGGGACTTACATCTGACTACTATACAGATAGGACCTCTACATAGGAAAAAAAAAAGACTGTCCTGCTCAAATAGAATTCTCATTAGTATCTTCAAGTATATTTTCTCTTCATAATATCAAACAGCCTATTATTCTATAATCCCCATTGCATTTCCTTTATCCCTGGAAAGTGCTGACTCATGCCTTCAGATTGCTATCCCCAGCATGGTGGAAGAGGAACACCCACTTTATCATAGTTTGGGGTGTTGTAAGTGAATAGGAAATAGGAAACATAACTCTGTATAGGCCATGACTCCACAGAATGACAAGTTTGTGGACATGGGTGAATGTGTCCTACAGACACAGTGACTGACTGAGTGGACCCACCAGGGCTTTAACACTTACTAAGTGAACAGCTATAAATGTTCACTCATTGAGAGTAGAAATCAGAATTGGAAACATTAGGTGAGGTTTGTGGAACCCTTGTCTGCCACATTGCATCATCCTCTGAAGAAGTTTGATCTTGGACAGCGTGGGTGTGAACTTGTTAGAAACACAGTCACTGTCTTTACCTTCTGAGGGCTCCAGTCTGAGACTCGTGCTCTTCTCAGCCTCTCCATAACTCTTGCCACGACCCGCTTCACCTCCCTGTTCCTCAGGCTGTAGATGAAGGGGTTCAGCATGAGGTTGATGACCGCATAGAACAAGATCAGCTTGTCATCCTCTGCCGAGTACAGGGACTTGGGCCTCAGGTACTGAATCAGGCCTGTTCCGAAGTAGATGACCACCACTCTCAGGTGTGAAGTGCACGTCTCGAAGACTATCCCCCTACCCTCCCCAAAGTCCATTCCCATCACCGCCCCCAGGATGCGGAGGTAGGAGAAGAGGATCAGGATGAAGGGGAGCAACATGGTCCCAGCCCTGCCTATGCCCATCATGGTCTCCAGCAGTGCTGTGTCCCCACAGAACATGTGCAGGAGGATGGGCAGCTCACAGAAGATGTAGTCAACAATGGAAGGACAACACGGAGGGAGGATGGTGAAGTACAGAGGCACCACCAAGGCAGAGGAGCCTACAGTCCAGGGCCCCACAGCCAGTGCCACACACACAACCAGCTCATGATAAGCAGATATCGCAGTGGGTAGTAGATGGCCACATAGTGGTCCAGCACCATCCTTGCCAGCAGGAAGCACTCGGTGGCCTCCAGGAACAAGGTGATGTAGATCTGAGCGAGGCAAAAGGTGGACAATGTGACTTTCCTGCTGGTCAGGAGGTTGAAGAGCATCTTGGGGACCATGGCTGTGCTGAAGAACATATTGAGGAAATTCAGATGTCATAGGAAGAGTACATGGGAGTCTTGAGAGAGGCCTCCAGGACCACCAGGGTGATGGCTGCTGCGTTCGCAGTGCAGCTTGTCAGGAAGATCATGGAGAATAGGAAGAAGAGGGGCGCCTCAGTCTGGGGGTGGTTGGAGAAGCCCATGAGGAAAAGCTCAGAGCTGGTGCTGGACTTCTCAGGCTGCATTTTCATATGGAATTTGTCTGCACCAGAGGGGAGGAGACCGAGGCTCTTAGTGAATGCTGAGGTCACTGCTTTCCTTCAGTACCAACACGAATGTGAAGAGGAATGCTTTTAAACAAAAACAACAATTATATGTGAGACCTTCTTGTACATTCAGAACAATCCCAAATTGCATTTTTATCATATGATAACCTGTTTAAAATCATGTGCAGTTTACCTCTACCAAAATCTTCTACTGTATCTGTTATGGCTTTTATATCTAGACATCACCCAAGAATCTCATGTGCTAATAGGCAGGCTTTTGGGAACATGAGTCAATTAAAGCAGAACTACACTTAAACTGTTGTAGGGTAGGGTACACTCAGAAGAGATGAGCCACATGGGATGTGATGCAGGAGACTGCATCTCCTTCCTCTGTTCCTTGCATCCATCTTTCTGCTTCTTGAACACCATAATATGAGCACCTTTTCTTTACCCTTCTGCTACACCATTTCTACATGGAATGAAACCTCTTCCTTTGCTTGTGAGTTTTAGATACTGTGTTCCAACAATGAAAAAGTGACTAAGACTCATTTTGGTAGCAGACAAATGAGGTACTGTGACTACTGAATCACATGATTCAGAAGCGTGTGAGCTAGGCTGGCATAAAGAGTATGGAAAAGTTTAGAGATGCTGGCTACAGAAGATCTAGAAGGCCATACACTGAGTACGATTACGGACCAGTGGGTCTCCCCATTTTAGAGATTCAAAACTGCAAAGGTGAAAGGCTGTGCCCTGAGAAGAGAGTCCCAGTGCACCATGTTCCAGAATGGCAGTGCCCCAGGGACTCTGTGATCCTCAGGATTGGGATCACGGTGCTCAGCAACACAAGCACCGCAGCCTTGATAGAAGGAAACCTGACAATTGCTCCAGCTGGCAGCACACATTGGTATCATTCACATGGTGCTGGGTTTAGGTGCAGGCAGAATCTTTCTTTGCCACAGGAAAGGCCATTTTCTGGTCTTTTCACCACTTGTAGGATAAATGCTAAAACACTAAATGTAGCCTGCAGGATTCCTCATGATCTACCCTAACTCTCTGCTCTCATCTCTTTGACTAGTTCTTTCATATCTCATTGGCTTAGCATTTGTCATTTTGTGAAAAAAAAAACTTGTGGACAAAAGGAATGTTTTCATTTTACTTATCTGTCCATTTATACTAGATACTACAATTTCATGTATAAAGGGACATATTTGGTAAGTGCTGGTAAAGGAATTATGATGATGATAGTAGAGTTGACCTTAGTCAAAGTCAAATTAAACAGGGCCACATTGTGGATATCATTATATATGACTTGTCGCCATAATTCAGAATGTTCCTGAAGTCTAATGTGTGACAGGCTATGTATACACATTTGAAGTGAGCCATGGCTGTTCATGCCTGTATCACACATCTCTGGAAGCCTGGAGTAAAAGTTTTACAAGCTTGACCCAATGCAGGCAACTTAGGAAGACAATGTCTGAAAAAAAATGTTTTTTAAAGGCTGGGGTATAGCTCATTGCAAAAGCACTGCTTTGGTACCTAGTACTAAGGAAAAAAAAAAACTTTTGACATACAGTTTTTTAAGTTATTTCTGTTACTTTCTCTTGCTTTGGCACACATGTTGTAGAAGAATTTTGTACTTAAAATGTGTCAAAACCCAAATATGTCAATAGTCTGCAGTGTTGCTCTCTTTTCTAAAAACAGAATGTACAGAAATATGAGCTGTACCCAACCTGATAGTCTTTTAAGTACCATATCTGGAAAGCTGCACAGACTCACAATAGATCCCTGCCCTGCCTGATACATGGTCTAAAAGTAACTTCCTACGCTAGCTCAGGGCTCAGACTTTGGAGTGCACAATTCTTCTGGACCTACTGGAATAACAAAGCTTGCTTCCCTCCACTTCTCTGAGTGCTCCTCAATTTCTTCACCTCTGCTCAAACTAAAATTGCCATAGCAAAGTCTCCTCAAGCCTCTGTGACTGTGGAGAAGCACAACACCGAGACAGTCTAAGGCAAGGCAGAAAACCTGAGGAATAGCTGCCTCACCTCATGGAGGGAGCAACTTCATGAGTCTTATCTCAGAGACCAACAGCACAATACTGATCAGCTGCAGATGGCTCACAAGAATCAATGGTAGGTGGAGAAACCCACTGCTGGGGATAAATGAGGCCCCCTATGTGGGTTTAAAAAAGGGACACTGGCCCTTTACAGTTTAGGAGAAAAGCAATCTCTGGAGTGTACTGCCAATGTAAGTAACAGACTATTAGCAAAAGTGTTTTTCTAACATTTCTACCCTAATTGTTTCAATCTAAAAACCAAATCACCAGCAAAAGGAAATAACAATCAAGTGGGGCTTCCCCCAGAGGGAGGGGCCATCATCTCCACCCTCATAAATAAAAGACCAATGACCACACTCAGAGTATCCAACTCTGAGACATCAACAACTTCTGGTCTTTTTTCTCTTTCATCTGTCAATAAACATTACTCTTGCTTTGCACTGTCTTCTGACTCCCATTCTTGTACGTTGGAGAGGGAAGTAAGTCTGGGAAAATTTGATGTTTTGTTGGGGACTCTAGATCCACCCAGAGATGCTGCATGTTTGGAAATAACATAACACACTTTCTTTAGTAGGTGTGGTGTCCTGGTAGTCCTGCCATGTGCTGCTGTTCAATACCTTGTGCCATTTCAGAGACACTAATGGCTGCTGTTTGGGAAGATCAAGTTGTTGATGTGCATAAATATTTTCTCCAGGAAACTGGGTCCTTATCTTGGTTCACTGTGTCTTCAAAAAAATTTTCACATCAAGCTATATTAGCAATCCTGTATATAAAAATGTTTAGTGGCAAGTGTAAAAGATAGAAGTGATTAGATAGAAGAAAAGATAGAAGTGAAAGGAATGTGTTTCCACTGAAAGACAAGATTAAGGTAGTGGATCATTTACTTGATACACAAGAAACAGTAAACATAACAATAGCTGGGTCCAATATCTGCTAGACTATTCAGGGCAAAAAAGGCACTAATTACTTTAGGTGTTAGAGAATGTTTAGAAAATGACAGCACATATGTGACAATGTACTGAAATCAAGGGGGAAAATTCTAAATGTAGAGAAACTATTCACTATTAGGGTAAATGCTGTATATAGAAGCTCAAAGAACTGCAATAAAAAAAGAAACTCCCCACAAATATTGTAAAGTGTGTTAAAAATCCCAGAAATATAGCACAAAGAGAATAGTAAAAACTGTTTGAAGAAAACATGAAGCAAAATATAAAATAAGCCTCTCATAATAATAGTAGATTTCTCAAACTTAAATATCAAGAGAAATTAGAGTAAAATTTTTCAACCATGCTCCTCCCCTCAAAAACAAAACAAAACAAACAAACAAACAAAAAAAAACAATTCACGAAGTAGACTATCATTACTCTGCAAAGTTATCCATCAAAATTGGCACAGAAATAAAGTCTTATTGTGTCAGAAATTTAAGAATGAATTCATTTTAACCAATATTGCATTGCAGAAAGTACTTAAAGAAATCTAGACAAAGAGAAACAGACCGTCATCCCCCAAAAACCTAAGGGAAAGAGAATAGCTAACTAGAAAAGCAGTTAAACAAAAGAAATCAAAAGAAACATTAATTCTCTTATAACTAACGTAACAAATACCTTACAATTATAACATTAAATGTTAATGGTTGAATTCCCAATCAGCAGACACAGACTCACAGATTGAATCAAAAGCAATATCCAGTTTTCTATTGTCTTTAAGATAAGCACCTTGTCCATACAGAAAACAAAGACAAAAAGTAAAATGATGGAAAATGTTACTCTTGCATTCTGTGCTTGAATGTAATCAGGAGTAACTATGCAAGTTTCAGACAAAGGGGACTTCAAGACAAAATTAACAAGAACAGACAAAGAAATTTACTATATACTGAAAAAGGAAACTATTAAATGTAGCATTTGTAAACAGATAATCACAGAATGTTGACACCCTCAGTTTCACAAACAAAGATCACTGGATATGAAAGACAGATAAACACCAATATAATCATAACAAAGAATTTCAGTGTTTCATTTTTACAAATAGGTAAATCAATCCAACAGAAAACCATCACAAATGTCAGGATTCACTCACACCTTGAAACCAATGGAATTAATAGATATATACAGAATGTTTTAAACCAAACAGCTAAATGCACATTTTTTTCTCAGCAGTTTATTTGGCTTTATCCAAAATCAACAATATTTTAGGTCATTAAGTATGTTTTAATGAATACAAAAATGTAGTAATTTCTTGCATACTATTGGATCACAGTGGAATAAAACTAGAAAATCAACAGACATGAAACTACCTGGAGGAACTTCACAAATGTGTGTGTTAAACTATACATAACCAAATAATCAATGAAGCAAAGAAGAAATTATGAAGTTCAAAGAGTCAAATGACAATAGTAGAGCACATCAAGTCCCATTGGACACAATAGCTGGACTTCTAAGGATGAATATTTATTTAGGGACATATGTGCTATAGAAAAAGAGTGATCTTGAAAAAATAACCTAATGATGCCTCTAAATGTTCCAGAACAAGAAGAACAATCCAAATCTAAAACTTGTAGGAGAAAAATATTATAACTATTAGAGTGGAAATCAATGAAATTGAAATTATAAAAATACATAGGCTCAATAAATACATATTTTTCCAAAAAATAAACAATAATAATAAACACTTAATCAAAATAAGCAAAAAAAAAAAAACATCAATGCAATTCCAAGTTGAAATCACAAAAGATACTGCTAAAATGAAGATGATTAGCAGATAAACTAGAGAATCTATAGGAAGTGGATTAATTTGTAGAAAAATATGAATTATCAAAACCAAGCTAAGAAGATATGAAAACCCTGAAAAACTGAAAACAGGTAATGAAATTGAGGCAGTAGTAAAGACTCTACCAGCTCAGAAAAGGCCAAGAGCCTTCTGAATTCCCAGGGAAATTTTCCACAATATTCAGTTACCAAAAATAACATATAGATTTAATACAATTCCCATCAAAATGACAATATAGTTCTATACAGAAGTGAAAAAAGAAAGCCTAAGATTTATATGGAACCTGAAAGGACCCAAAATAACTGGAGTCCTTTTTTTAGTTACTTTCTCTTCACTGAGACACAATACCTGGCCCCAAAACACTGACGAGAAGCATAGTTTAGCTCACAGTCTGTAGAGCTTTCAGTCCATCACTTGCTCGCTCCAAGGCAGGGAGGCATAGCAGAAAAGCTTTGCAAGGGTGGAGAGTGAAGCAAAGCAAAGAGATCAGGAGAGGAGGAAGAGACATAGACTCTTCCAGGCCAGGCCCCCAGTGACTAACTCCTGCAGCCAGCCTTAACCTTCCAACCTCACAGTCAGTTATTAACTCATCCTTGGACAGATCCATTGTTGAGTATCAGGACCCCACGACCCAGTCACCTCACAAAAGCCCCACCTATGGGTGCAAGAGGAATCTAGGTATGAATTATAACAGCCATCCTGAGCAACAAGAGCAAGGCAGAAAGTACCCTGAATAATTTTATTTTAAGCCATATTGAAAGGGGAAAAATTGTACAAGAGAAATCATTCTTTTTAAAACTTTGTTCTTTTCAAACTGCCTAGCTCTGTAAATGCTTCACGGCTTTGTAATTACTTTCTTGAGCCCTACGACCAGGAGAGCATTACCAAACATAGCAGATGCCTGATTGTACCATTGTACCAAGTTCATAAACTGATGGTTGTTAATTTACCCTTGTAACTGATTATCTCACTCTGCTGGCAAATCAGAAGTACTGCCAGTCTGTTCTATCTTGCCTTTGTACCTCCTTTTCACCCCTTACTTTTGCATCATATAAAAGCTCCAGGCCACTGGAAATTGGGGTCTGATATTCTGGGAATGATCCTGATCAGTGCCATTGCCATAAACAAATCTACCTCCTAATGCTGGGTGTTGTTTCAGTGTTTCTGCTTCCTGGTTCAACACTACAAATCTGCAGATCTGAACACATCATTATACTGGCACAAAAATCGATATCTTGACAAGTAGACTAGAACTGAGTTGCAAAAACAATCCCAGCACCTTCATTACTGTGATTTTTTAAATAAGGATCTAAAAACATATGCTAAGTAACTGATGGTCTCTTTGACAAATGATGCTGAGAAAACTGTTTATCCATATGTAGAAGAATAATCCTGGACCCATACCTCTCAAATATAACAGATACTAATGTATAAAAGCAGAAATACTGAATATGCTGAAAGCAGGTAAAACATTTAAAGATGTAGGCACAGGCAAGGTCTTTTCTCAGAACTCCACAGGAACAAGAAATAATATCAATAATCAACAAGTGGTATTACATTAGAATTAGAATTAGAATTTTCTATGCAACAAAGGAAACAATGGGGTGAAAATATAACCTAGAGAATGCAGAAAACATTGTCAGCTGATCCTCAGGCAGAGGACTATTACCCAGAAGTGATACATACATATATATATATATATATATATATATATATATATTAATATATAAAGCTCAGTCAAAATTGGACAGGACATGGAGGGGGAGAGGGAAGGAGTGCATGGGAAGGGAACAGGAGTTGGAAGGAGTAGGGAGTGGTTGGAAGGGAAGGAAACAAAATTAATTAAGTATGCAAACTCCCCACAATTAATGTAATCATTGTGCACTGCAAACAGGTACTAATAAAACATTTAAAAATTGACAGCAGAAATGAATATTCACTTCTCAAAATAAACTAGTTTTCTTGTCACAAGGCACCAGGTAAAGATGTGGAACCGTTTTCTCTTCCCCTGGCTCAGTAGCTGCCCAATAGCTCCCAACACTGTGGAGTCTGAGATTGTGTCAGGCACTGACTGCGTGATCTTTTCAATACTGAGTGAAACCTGCTCCTTCACTACTGTTATCACTGTCATTGCACATGCAGATGAAATGAGTGTCTTCTGGGGTGAGCAACCTTTGCAGAAATACCTGAAGCTGCTTATTTTCATGAGGAAAAGCCTAAGTAGTCCCCTTTGCTTCACTGTTGCTGATTTTTAAAATCCCTTTTTTGAAGGACACACCGATTTGCAATATGTCATTAGTCTATCTCTAGTTTTGCAGTGTGTGGAATTAAACAGTGAAAATGGCTACACTTATGCTGGTCTATTCAGTTAAAATTTCCCCTTTGAAAGTTATTTTTTCCTGATTCTTTGCCAAGAACTTTAAATTGTAAACAGAAATACCCTTAAGTGAACAGCATGGCAAATGCTGATACCAAGT
>RJWM01034306.1:0-19831 GCA_004363535.1 Dasyprocta punctata | reverse complement strand
TTTTCTTTCAGGATTTGAAATACTTCACTCCAAGCTCTTCTTGACTTAAAGGTTTGTGTTGAGAAGTCTGCCATGATTCTGATAGGCTTTCCTTCATAGGTGATCTGTTTCTTTTCTCTGACAGCTTTTAGTATTTTGTTCTTGTGCTGTATTTCTGATACCCTTATTATTATATGTCTGGGTGAAGATTTATTTTGGTGATGGTTAATTGGGGTTCTGTATGCCTCAGTTACCTGTATTTCAGATTCTCTTCCCATGTTTGGAAAGTTTTCTGCTATTATTTCTGTGAATAGTCTTCACAGGTCATTAGTATTGACCTCTGCTTTTTCATTTATGCCTATTAATCTTATGTTATTTCTCTTGGCATCATCTTTCAGCTGTTGAGTTGTTGTTTCTTGGTTCCTTACTATTTTTAAGAGATCTTTTCTTTTGTGGCCATAAGCTCCCATGCTGTCTTCAAGATCTGAGATTTCTATCTTCAGCTTCATTCAGGCAGTTTTTCAAACTTTCCATGGAATTTTTCATTTCCTGCATTTCCCTTTGAATCTGTTTCATGCATTTTGTTTGTGTCTTATACTGTTCATTCAAAGTTTCCATCATTTTCTTAGGTTCTTCTATTTTTTTTATCTTGCTCTTCTTTAGATACACACAACCTTTCCTTAATAGTGATTGTCATTTCATTTTTTAGTTGAGAGATTATTTCTGATTTGAGTTTCTCTATAGCTTCATCAAGCTGTTTCTTTACTGCATTTGCTATCATTTCAGAAAGTTCAGTTGTATGACTCCCACTGTCTTCCATTTCAGTTTCTCTTGGGTTTGTTCTCAGTGGGCTAGGGGATTGAGACTGCCTCTTGGACTTTTGTTTTGTCATTTTCTCCTGGGAACTGTGTGACTCTGTGTCCTGTGAGTCTGACCAGGCTTTCCCCTGCTGGGTTGTGCTGAGTCGCTGGACTGGGTAGAGCTGGATCCTCTATGCAGCTAGTGAGGGCACACTCCTGGAGTGTACTGGTGGAGCCTCCACCTTGCTGGGTTGGGGCCAAGGCCTCCTGGACCCAGGCAGCTAGATGGAGCATACCCCGGAGTGTGGCACCACCTGGACCCTGAGGCTGGCTGCAAGGAGTTCAGAGCCTCTGGAGTGCCAGGCAAGCTTGAGCAAGTCCCAGACCTATAGTGCCGGGGCCTTGCTCCTGGCTGGGTGGGCCTGCAACCTCTAGGACCCGCTGCACCCGCCGCACCACTGAACAATGCAGGTCGCACGGGCCCTGTGCTCTTGTGGGCAGAGCCCAAACTCTCCAAGGCCCTGCAGCTATGCTGGTCAGGCCCTGATGAGCAGCTCTGGGGTCCTGGCCTGGGGTGCGCTCAGTACTGCTTTGTCCTGCGATGCTGGCTGTGGATTCCCCTGATGAGTTGCACTGAGTCATGGGACTGGGTAGAGCTGGATCTTGTGCACAGCTAGTGAGGGTGCACTCCTGGAGTGTGCTGGTGGAGCCTCCACCTTACTGGGTGGGGGCCAAGGCCTCCCAGTCCCAGGCAGCTAGGCAGAGCATACACTGGAGTGTGGCACCCCCTGGACCGCTAACCTTGATTTTTAGATAGAAACATTGGGTTTGGGTCCCAAGAACCACAGGAGACTCTCTTACAGAAAAGTTAGTGCATATCTGGGGCAGCCCTGCAGCTGATAGCAGAGAGCCCGTTTCTGTCCCATTGGTCCCGCTGCCCAAAGGAATGTTTTTTAGGGAATTCTCTGAGCTTCCTCCTGTGGTGAAAGGTGGCAGAAAGAGGGGAAGACAGGTCAGCTTGGAGGGGCTGGGTGGAGTCTCCTGAAGGAACAGTGAGCTCCACAGAGGTCTGGGTTTCTTGTACTCCTCTGGTGGCTACTGAGAAACTCTGAGGACGACTGAAGTGAGGCTGGTATCTCAGAACCATTCACAGCAAGTAGATGTCCACTTGGGCCCATGGTCAGGGCAGCTCTGAGAGAGGAAATGAAATTCCCTGGGGCTCCTATTCCCACTGAGAGGTGGAGATGTGTGAAATATGGGGTACGTTTCAGAGACAACATGGCCTTCATACGGACAGTTAATGAGAAAAGACAGCCCAGGTCTCATGGCAGATTGCACCCCTCACCCTGGAAAGATGCAGGCTAGAGACATTCACATGTTTTACACACACACACACACACAAACACACACTCCACAAGTCAGATACAACACACATGTGCTGTCACACTGGCAAGGACAAAGCCACACACATACACTATGTCCTGAGTCACCAATGTGCCATGAGCACTCTCTCTGACTCCTTTCTCTGGGGAAGGAACAACCAGGACCAGTGTCAGGCAGCCCTCCCTCTGGTGTGGAGGGGCTCATTGGGGATCATGGACACCACAGCCAGGTAGAAGTTATCAAATGCTCTGTGCTAGGATGTGTCAACTCTGTACCAGCAGGAGCCTACATTCTCTAGGGGAAGCTCTCCAAGGTCACTGAGAAGATGAGGTTGGAAGAATGGCCCTCTTTACTGGTCTCTCTGAGACTCTAGTCTCCACTATCAGGGCAGATTGTACAAGTAACCCAAGTAGACTTTTGCACCAGTACTTGTCATATGGCTTGAATTCCTCTTCATACTGCTGCTGCACACTCAGGGATCCAGTCAGAGCCATGGGGACTCTGTGAAAAAAAGTTCTGGAAGTACATGCCCCAGTTTCAGGCTCTCATAGAGGGGTGTCTTAGTTACTTTACCCTCGTTGCCGAGACAAAATACCTGACACCCAAAATTAGGGAAGGAAAGGTTTATTCTTACAGTTTCTCGGGAGTTTCAGTCCATACTTAAGTTGACTCCAAGATAGCGTGGCATGGCAGGCCTGCTGTTCATGGTGGCTGCAAGCTGCAAGCCGCAAGTTGGTGAGAGAGAGAGAGAGAGAGAGAGAGAGAGAGAGAGAGAGGAAGGCGGAAGCTAACAAGAGGGAGACCCGCCATCCCTTATATTGTATGTTGGCTCCACCCCTGGGTGGGTACATCAAACTGAACACAAGCAAGTGCCAGACTTAGCTCCATCAAAAGTATGTGAGGACTTGGGGGGACATAGCATACCCCATACATTCCACCCCTGGACCCCCAAGGACTCATTTATATTCTTAATACAAAAACCATTTAGTCCATCTCCAAAGGTTGCCAAAGTCCTAACAGTTTCAGCATTGCTGAAATGTCCAAGTCCCAAATCTCTTCCAGGATCTAGGGCAAACTCTTAACTGTAATCCCCTGTATAAATGAAAACAAGGTTAAGCACTTCCAACATATAAAGGCAGAAGATAAACATTACCATTCCAAAAGTTACAAACAGGGGAATACAAAGCATTGGAACCAAAGCAAGTCCAAAATCCAGCAGGGCAAACATTGAGTCCTGGAGTTCTCTGCTCAGCATCTGAAGTAATCTGGTTACAAGCTCCAACAGGCTTGAGTGACTCCACCCCTGCGGCACTTTCAGGGGTTTTAACTTCCAAAGCCTGCCTTGGATGATCCATGTTCCTTGGCTCCACCCTTACATCTTTACACATTGCTCTCTGCAGGCAAGGCGGAAGCTGCCTTAACCTTTTCTTGTACTTAAAACCAGCGCCTCGTGGATGCCGCCAAGGTCCGCTGCAGGCTGGAGCAGTAGCCAGGCTTTCCTCTCTCTTGGCTGTAGGGGTTGCCCGCCTGGATCGCTCAGCTTTCTGAACCTGATTGTGAGGAACAGCTTCTCTATGCTGCCATTCTGGAATCCGGCATGGCCGCTGCCATTTTGGAATATGGCGTGGCCTCTGTCGCCACTCTGGGACAAGGCACTCTGCAGCTTTTTGTCGCCACTCCAGGACAGGGCACTCTGCGGCTTTTTCCTCCAAGCAAACTCTTTCACTTTTGAAAGCCTGAGGCTGCAAAGGGCGGAGGCCCGCTGCTTCCTGGGATGCCCCGAGGCCATCTTTTTTATTCTTTTGTTCCTTCTCAGCAATCAAGGTCTCAGCTCCATCTTTACAGTTGACAGCTTCCTGGCCAAACTCACAAGGTTTCAAATCACCATGCTGGGCTCCTTGTTCTTTATCCACAACATAAATCTGGCTAAGAGCCCCCAACAAAAGCCAGGCCACCATTTCAATGTTTGGCTGCCTCATAATTTCTGTCTGTAGAGTAATTAATCCTTTGCCCTTAATCTCAGTCTCAGGCAAAGTCTCCGGGCATGGGCAAAACGTAGACAAACTTTCTGCCAAACCATAACACACATCGTGTGGAGTCCAACACCCAATGTCGTTCTTCTTCCCAGCAGAAATCTCCCGAGCCTGGTCTTTACCAGCAGGCTTTCTATCAGCCTTCTGGTCTCCTGAGCTCTGACCAGAATTTCCCATACAAAACAGCCTAAGCCGTTCCAGCTCTATGCATGTAGACGGCATCTCCGAACCTTTCCAAACTTTCCCCGCAAGCCACTTCCAAAGGCTCTCGAACCACATGGTCAGGAATAGTCACAGCAACGACCCCACTCCTCTACCAAATTCTGTCTTAGTTACTTTACGCTCATTGCTGAGACAAAATACCTGACACCCAAAATTAGGGAAGGAAAGGTTTATTCTTACAGTTTCTCGGGAGTTTCAGTCCATACTTAAGTTGGCTCCAAGATAGCGTGGCATGGCAGGCCTGCTGTTCATGGTGGCTGCAAGCTGCAAGCCGCAAGCTGGCGAAAGAGAGAGAGAGAGAGAGAGAGAGAGAGAGAGAGAGAGAGAGAGGAAGGCGGAAGCTAACAAGAGGGAGACCCACCATCCCTTATATTGTATGTTGGCTCCACCCCTGGGTGGGTACATCAAACTGAACACAAGCAAGTGCCAGACTTAGCTCCGTCAAAAGTATGTGAGGACTTGGGGGGACATAGCATACCCCATACAATGGGCAAGGTCAGGATCTTGCTGTGTCAGGACCTCAGGGATTTTGGATTTTGAGGAGGTGGCACAGGGAGACAGCTCTTGTCAGATCCAGGATCCTGGCCAGCCATCTGCCTCCTTCCCTCTTTCTTGTCCCCACCTAACTCTGTCAGCCACTCCTCTAGCAGTCCTATCCTCTTCCACTGAGGGCACCATCCCCTGTTCCAGGCTGACCCTGGTCATCTGGGACCTGCAGGAGGAGTAGTGCTGAAGGGAGCCACACAGTCATGTCACTTGGGTTTATTTCTCCAGCACAGATGTCACCTCCACCAACACCAGGTCCAAGAGGAGACAGACTACAGACTAATGCCCATATTCCCATTTCTGCTTCTTTTCTCCTCTGTGCTTCTTGGTCCACCAGGGCTTACGTGATGTTTGAGCTGTGCAGGGTGCAAGAAGACCAGGGAGACAAGTTTCCCCCAGGCTTCAGTGCTACTGACTCCTCTCACTCCCAGTGACTGGGAATGTTCATGGCCTGTGGGTTGGGGATCTGACCCCTTCCCACAGCTGGCAGCTGCTGGACTCACAGTCACACACACACCTGCATGGCAGAGCCCATTGGGGCATGTCTTTGGTGGTGGGACTTCTCCTCTAATACATATCACTTCCTTGTCAGGATGGACTACCCTGGAAATGAGGGTCAAAGCTCCCCATTTTCTCTAGCTCTAATAGTGACCACAGAGTGACTGTGTCCTATCAACTTCAGTGTAGGCTCTAACAGAGTGCTCCAGCTTCTGATGTCCCCACATTTTCCTCTGGCTTAACATAATTTAAGAAGCTGCCAGCACAGATCCTGGAACCTTCTGCAATGTCACATCTTCATGCTCAGTCCTCAGTTAGGGTAGTTTCCCCAGATCAAGGTGTGGAGTAGCGACCACAGTGCCCTGAGACCTCACAATCCCGTCTTGTCCTCTTGTTAGATTTCACTTCCCAGTGTGAGTTGGGACAGAGAACTAAGATTGGGCAGAGTTCAGAAGTGTGAAGGGTTGAAGTCGGAAGATGGGAACATGATACCATTGTCCTTTGTGCCATTTTTCCTAGAAGGCAGGTGATGAGGTCAGGTCAAGGTTCAGAAACTACTCACTCTCTCCAGAATTAACCATGGCTTTGTCAAGTTCACCTCTACTTATAAATTACACTATTGGAAGGGTCTGATAATAGTCAGTGCCAGCCCTGCACCAGTCACCACTTACTGGTTCTATTTTATACTACGCACTCTTTCTCTCTTCTATGTTTCCTGCTATATGTGTCCATGTATTTTTGCATTTTGTGACTGTTTCTGCCTGTGAACCTCGTGAGAACAGAGTGCTTTCTTGTTTATTCACTGCTAAACTTCATCGTTAGATCAGTGTCTGGAGCATAATATACACTCAGCAAATACTTGCTGCATGGAAACACTGGGTAAAGACCCCCAGTTCCCTGTTTATAGCAGCACAATTTATAATAGCTAAATCTTGGAGGCAGCCTATCTGCCCATCAACAGATGAATGGATAGAGGAAATGTATTTATGCACAATGGAGTACTACTTTTTCATAGAGAAGGATAAACTTCAGTGATTTATAGGAAAAAGAATACACCATGAGACCACAATGTTAAGTGAAATAAATCAGACACACAAGGTAAATATTGTGTAGTTCAGACACACAACCTAAATATCACATGATTTCTCTTATATGGAAAACTCAAAATATAAATGAAAAGCAAAATAAAAGATAGATTGAAAAGAAATAGAAAGATCTGTAAAAGGAAAGTGCTAGATCTTTTGCAAGAGATTGAGGGAGTGGGAAGGGGGAAGGGGAGGGGTTAAAAATATTAAGATGTGCATGTACCAACTCCCCATGAAGAATGTAATCATGTACTTCAAATGTGTACTAATAAAAATTAAAACTAAAAAAATTAAAAATGAGTGTCAGTCCTGGACCTCCTTTAGATTTCTTTGAAGAAGGATGGTAGATTAGCTCTACCACCTAACATCTTCCACAGGGTCCCATCTTGTGCTGGTGCAGGTGACATCTGTGCTGGTTGAGTGGCAAGGATCACGTGCCTCGCATGTTGGTTTTTAGTGTTGGCAAGTTCATCATGGTGTCCCTGGACCAACATTTCCTTTATTCACACAAACAGACAAGGTCTATACTAGTGAACAAAGACTTAATCACCTAATAAAATGCTGTCACATCTTACCAAGCTGGTCCAAGAACTCATAGCTCTGGATAAAGAAGCTGTCAGGCCCCCTTGAGGAAAGAATAAAGTAGGACCTTGCAATGCACTGCTATGGTCGATGCATTGTGTCAACTTGAGAAGTTTAAAAGTTAACTGAGAGACTGAGCAGGGAGCCAGGGTTCTTGTACAAACCCTCATCCTGTACAAGAGGAGAGCTCAGTGATTTTGTGAGTGCTACACCCGTCCTGGAAGTGGTGGTGGTGGTGGAGCTGTGTAAAATATAAGGGAGAAGAGATTTGTTCCCCCTTTTTGCTCTGGCTGCTGCCTTGAAATTTTGCCCTGGTGCCATGCCACCCTGCCTTGGAGACAGCTGATTATGGACTGAATCCTCCACAAACAGTGAGCTAAATAAATCTTGCCTTTCCTAAATTTGGGTGTTGGATATTTTGTCCCAGCAACAAGAGAAAAGTAACAAAGACAGACACTGAGAATTTATGATGCTGATTTTCTACCATCCTCCTCCAGAGAAGCCTGAAGACATATGTTAGGGTGATTCTGAATTAGAAAGGGCATAATCAGAAGTCAAAACAATTCTGCAAAGTGTTCTGTAGTCCAACACCAGGGGCCCAATATGGTACTATGGTCCACAATTCTGAGGAGATCAATGAACATCACAGTTGACTGAGGTCTGAGAGAGAGCTCAGTGAATTACTGAAGCTCTGCATTGTTATTTCATGAAGTAACAAATGCATAGCTAAGTAGACTAACACAGTGATTGCAAGAATCACACACTGGCTCTGAGAAAATAGTGAAACAAAAGCAAAGCCACATGATGGGTAGGATTAAAAACTCCCAGGGTCTTAGAGGCAGTGGCAGTGACCTAAAGTTAAGTTGGCAGGTACATATGCAAAGCTGATATGCAGTCAAGTTCAAGAACATATCAATTAGGAATCCTTTGATACATGAGCATGGTGAACAAGGAAAGATTTTAAATAAGAGCATAAAGATTATTCCAGTATATATGTGGAGAGTAACAGAGGGTCTACTGGTCAGAAGGTCATCACCATCCATCAGAGAAGTTGTGTCTCTGGATAGGGCCTTGATGGCCAAGGAATGTCACTGGTTCTCATACTCAGGATAACTTTGCCTCCTCCATCCAGAGCCTCTCCGAGGCCTGTTCACCCAAAGGATAGCACTGAGCATGCTTAGGAACAGGGGCATCTTCAGGAATACCAGGAGCAGGAAGTGAATGCTGCTGAACAGAGACCTACAAGGAACATAATGACAATGAACTTCTTCATTGGAGGAGGCTCTGGTGCTTTCCTGTAATCTTGTCTCTGTCCTTTGTGCTCTGGTCCTGTATCCTGGACAGGGCAGCTCTACCTGAAGGACCTGTGTACCTGACAGACAGCTTAGGGAGTGGCCTTGATCTAGATCCTGTGACATAGAAAGGGCAGGATGATGAGAAGATGGTGAGGGGAGCCCAGGGTTACAGGATGAACTGTGTTCATGAACAGGATTTCTACCTTGTTCCTTCACATTTAGGGGCTTTCCAGGTAGAGTACAGGAGTAAAAACTGTGACCATTAGTCTTATGCTTGCTTCCAGAGGGGTGGGACCTTGCCTCATCACAGCCAGTACCTGGTGCCCAACCTGGTCCTGCACAGGATCGGCTTGAAGAGTTCATGGTTATTGATGGAATGATTGAAGGATCCAACCTAAGTCCACCTACTTAGAAACTGAGTTTGTTAAAACAAGCTGACACTTGTGATCAGAGATGGGGGAGGAGGGAGGCAGAGGAGAGAGTACCAAGTCACAGAGCCCAAAGCACCTGCTCCTCCAAGTCTGGCCAGGTCCTGGTGAGCAGGACATTTGCAGTTGTTCTCCCCTCTGGCTGAGCCACTCACTCCAGACCCCCGGGTGCCTAGTCCCTCCATCCTTTCAGCCTTCACTCATGTGGCTTCTAAAGAGCAAGGCCTCCTATAGTGGTCATGTGGAAGATACCATCCCCACCACCCTCCACACATTTTCCCAACCCAAGTGACAACTGTTTCTTGACACTTTCACCGGAATTCCTTCATTTATATAGAAACTTTTGTGCTGAACTGTGACTGGTAGGTTCAGAAGCAGCCCAGATGAGGGAGACACAGTCCCTCTACTTCCCTTCTCTGAGCTCAGGTACACAGTCAAAAGACAGGTCCTTACCGAGGCTGTGGGCTGGGACTGGAGGTGTCCCCTCTGGTGGAGCTGGGCCAGGTGTGCACAGACAAGGACAGGGGTGATCCCACGGTGCTCGTGACAATCTTAAGGTGAGACTCTGGGGCTGAGAGTGAGACATAGGTCAACCCCAATGACATCCCAGGGTCTCCGATTCATGTCACCTGTGTGGCCTCTGGGCCTGTTGGACACATGTTCTTATTGAACAAGTCCTGTGGCCATACCTAGGTGTGATCAGAGTTATTGTCATTCCATCAAAAAGTGCACCATGGTCATGTGACACTTGCTGATATGAGAATGGCTTGCTAAGCAGGGGGATCTGAGCATTTGCACAGATACTTGAGACAAGGTCTAATTCAATGCCAGCCAAACTTTAGTGCTTCTCCTTCATCCTTCCTGGGCAGAAATGCAGTGAGTCTACTCACTCTGCTCAGTCTACTGAAGGATCCATGCCCCTCACTCTGTCCCAGTCTACTGAGTAGAGATCAATATAGAGAAATGGGAAAAGACAGGTTCCTGGGGCAGGGCTGATGGCTGAGTGAGGCTTCCTATGAACAGGGATGGTAGGGGTACTCATGATAAATGATGGGGCCCTAGAGCCCCATATAGCCATCCAGGTCCATGGTCCCAAACAGGCCACTGGACAGTCCTCTTTGGGGAAGGAAGAAAGATCTAGGGCAACAGACACCTGGTATACCCTATGGAGAGTGGCCTGACCCAAGGCCAGGTGGACAGTGATATGCCTTTCAGACACCCAGCAACATCAGTGGGATTTTAGCTTCTCACCCTTCAGTATGAACCCACAGAGAACTGGGAAATGAAATTTGCACTTGGGGAAACTGAAACCAAGAAGACAGAACTCAGGTGAAAGAACTGGAGACAACTTCAGAATTCTAACTGTAGGCCTTCTGCCCAGCCCTTAGAGAGGGGTACTGGATTTGGTTCCCATGAAACAAGGGAGGTTCTTTTGAGGATGAATGACCTGTAGATGTGGAGGAGCACTGGGTTCCATAGCAGTGAGAGCCTGTAAATGTGCCCAGAATGGGAGGACTGGGCCTGGTCTCCCACAGAAAGAGGAAGTTACACACAGGGATCTGAGCTCCTACTTGTGTCCCTCTGATGACCGTTTTGAATCCCTGAGGACACAAACGGTGGGACTGATGTCTCAGAACTTTCGAGGTGCGAGAGCAGGGAGCAAGTTCCCTAAGGGTCCCATTCCGATAGGGGCAGAGTCAGGTCCAGGTGAGAAATGAGGACCCTTTCAGAAAGGATAAAACCCAGGTAGAACAATCAGTCAGCAAAGAGACTTGGTTTCAGGGATAGTCCCACTCCATACCCAACAAGGATTCAGGCCTGAGGCTGTCAGACTGGGGCCCATAGAGGATTTCAAAGAATGCAAGTGTTCCCATGGGCTGCTGTGTGTGTGTGTGTGTGTGTATACAAATATACATGTGTACACATTTGCATACATGCACAGCAGAGAGAAGGGCAAGCAGGCAGGCAGGCAGGCAGACAGACACACACACACACACACACACAGCTTAATTCTCCTACTCCAGTATTATTTCACGGTGGGAATGACTAGGCATAGGCACAGGCAGCTCTGACTCTGAGGAGAAGGGAACTCACCTGGGAACACAAACACTGTAACCCTGAACGTGGCATCGTGTTCCCACAGTGAAGCAATCCCACACTGGTAGGAGCCTTCATCCTGCAGGGTGAGGCTCTCCAAGGTCACTGTGAAGCTGAGGTTGGCGGGATGGTCCCTGATGGTCACCCGGCCGCTCCTTCCTTCTCTCCTTGAGCCTGCAGTCTCCACAATCTTGGCACTTAGAATTGAGTCTCTGCACCAGTACTTGACATGCTTCTTGTATTGCTCCTCATACTGGCAATGCACACTCAGGGATCCCCCCACGGTGCCGTTCACTATGCGGGGGCAGCTCAGGAGAAAATAGCCTGGGAAAAACAAGCCCCAGTTCTGGACTTCAGAAATGGGTGGGATCAGGGTCTCCTGGGAGGCAGGTCCTTGGGGCCCTCAGGTCTAAGGGAGACATCTGGGGAGACCAGCTATGCCAGACCCAGGAGTCAGAACTGAGGGGTGAGGAGCTCCCTCCTCTAGTTATGGGAACTGGGAGAGGGGTTTCCATGGAGAAGCACAGGGCCAAGTAGGAAAGCACAGGATATACATGTGTGTGAGGCTATGGGTATTTACACACATGCATGCATGTGTGTCCATAGATGTGTGGGTGTGCCTGCCTGAGAGTATGAGGCAAGTGCTGGCCAACCCGGCCATTCCCCTGCCCTCCCTACCGCCCTTGTCCTTGCCCCACTCACCTTTATCAGCCACATCTTCCTCACCCTCTGTCACACCCTTCACCCTTCCACTGGGGATGGAGCTTCCCCTGCAGGCTTGGCCCCACTCACCTGGGACCTGCAGGAGGAGCAGAGCTGAAGGTAGCCACAAAGTCATTTGTCTTGGGGACATTTCTTTAGCATTGATGTCACCTGCACCATACCACACCCAGAAGGAGATGGAATGGGACCTCCTCACAGAGTTCAATGAATGTGTCCCCACTTCACCTCTTCCGCCTGTCTCTGCTTCCTGGTATATGCTTTCCGGATGTGATGCTGGAGATGTGTGGGTTGAAGTAACTCAGGGAGAGAAGCTGCCTGCACTAGTGCTCATGTCCCTGAACCTCAGTGACACTGACTGCTTTCACTCCCAGCAATTGGGCACAATCAGGGCCCATGTGTTGAAACTGCCTCCCCCTTTCCACAGCCCGCAGCTGGTTGCCTAACACATAAACACACAGACACACGTGTGTGCCCACATGCACAGCAGATCTCTTTTAAAGTATTTCCCCCTTGGTAGGGACTCCCCACCATCTGTGAGTCACTTCCTTGTTGTCCGAGTGGCCTCTCCTGGGTGTGGACCAGAGTTGTTCATTTCTCTTCCTCTTGCGGGGATCACAGAGGGATCATGTTCTCCCAATGTTCAGCCTAAACCCCATAAGGAGCACCAAATTCTTCTGCCTTCACACATGTCCAGTGGCAGTGTGAGTCTTACATTTTCCACAGTATTGCACTCTGATTCTGAGTCTGCAGGGATACAGGTCACCCAGGCAGCACTTTTTCTGCTGTGTCTCCTACTCCAGATCTAAAAGTGGAGCAGCCATCACCCATGTTGGATGGAGAATGGATGGAAGAATGAATCTCAAAGACCTCTAGCCTTTAGAGGACTCTGGTACCCAATACTAATTGTTCATTTCCTACTCAAATTGAGAGAGAAGGCAACAAGATATTCCCAGAGTCCAAGGATGCACCTGACCCAGAGAGACATCTAGAATGTCTGTTGGGTAGATTAATGTCTGACAGCTCCTTTAGAGGGACATTTGCACTTGCTGTTCCCTAAGCTCGAGCTTTCCTAATCCACGTCCACACATAGTGTGCTTCCATCCATTTCTAATCCATTCACTTCTAGTCCCAGGTTAAATATGGCCTAGTGACCCCACATTTTATCTCATTTTAAGTACACAAATTCACTCAACTTCTGACCTTTATGCTTATTCATGATACTGCATGTGTTTTTTGTTGATCATTTCCATGTGCACAGCAGATGGTGTGATCAGTGAGAGCACAGGTCTCAGTGTTTAGTCACTGCTAACTCCCATGCCATGATTAGTCTTTGGTGAAGGGTGAGATCTCAATAAGTGGGTGCTACTAGAATAAGTGGGTGAGGAGATCCAGGATTGGCACACCTGGACCAGAAGGAATTTTTAGAGTACTGAAATTCATCTTTGATGTTGGTAAGTTTATCATGGTGTCCTTGAAACTGAAACCAATGGGAAGCCCATTAAATCTCCCCTTGTACAGGAGGAGGAAGCCTGAATCCAATTACCAACTAGTGTCATCGTTTCTCAGTTAAATTTCTACCGAGTTCAGGCAACACTGGCACTGGTACAAAGGTTGCTTACCTTGGAGCAGGGACAACACCTGGAAAGAGTCATCAAATGCTTTGTACCATGGTGTATGGACCCCACACTGGTAAGAGCCTGTATCCTGCAGGGTGAGGCTCTCCAAGGTTACCACGAATGTGAGATTGGCAGGATGGGGCCTGATGGATGCTTGGTCACTCTTCACTTCTTAGTGCAGAGTGCCAAGAGTGCTTTTATGCACCAGTACTTGACATACGCCCTGCTGTCCTCCTCATACGAACACTGCACTCCCAGGGATCCTGCACAGTGCCTCTCACAGTGCTGGGGTCACTTAGAGGAAAACAGCCTGGAAAACACAGGCCCGTTCTGGGCCCCACAGCTGGGTAGGATCAGGAGCACTCAGGGGTCAGTTTCTCGAGGGCTTCAGGTCTGGAGGAGGCAGTTCAGAGAGACCAGCCTTGTCAGGCCCAGGAGTAGGGAGTGAGGATGAGGAACACCCTCCTTCTTAGGTGGGAACATGGAGAGGGGTGTCCCTGAGATGGGAAGGGGCAAGTGGGAAAACACTATGTGTGCATGTGCACGGGTGTGTATGTCACTGTGTACTACCTTGTGTGTGTCTATGTGAGAACATGTGTTTATATGGTGTGTATTGAACCAAGATGTCACTCAGATTGTGTGATTATGGCAATGACTCACAGGTGCCCCCTCACTAAGCACTGGCTCTGTCCAGGGTGCAGGTTATCTGTTTCCCTGCACTGTACACTGCAGCCTGGTGGCCAGTCTTGACCACTCCTCTGCCCTCCTGCCCTCTCTCTTTTTCCCACTTGCCTCTATCAGCTACCTCACCCCTGCCCTCTCCCACTCAAGACACAGCTTCTGCTGTCCAAGGCCAGCACCACTTGCCTGGGATCTGCAAGACGAGCAGAGCTGAAGTCAACATATCATGTGCCTTGGAGTCATTTCTCCAGCACAGAAGTCATCTGCATCTAAACCAGGGCCAGGAGGGGACAACATGGATATACCTCACGAGAATCCAATGGCCACGTCCCTGACTGTATTTTCCTGCCCCTCCTCATTTCTTGGTCCATCTATCTTGAGTATGATGCTCAGTTGGCCAGGATGCAAGATGTCCAAGGAGAGAACTCACCCAGGTTGGTGTAGAAGACCTGGCTGTCAGTAGCACTGGCTCCTCTCACTCTCAGTGGCTGAGCATTCCAGTGCCTGTGTGTTAGGGACCTGTCTCCTTCCTGCAGTACCCAGACTTACAGTGGGACCTCTCCACATTGGAGACACCTCAGTTTGTTGTCGTCAGGATGGACAGTCTTGGGGTGGGACCAGAGCTGTGTATTTTCTCTAGCTCTAATGCTGTCACAGAGAGACTCGATTCTCCCATTTTTCAATTTAGGCCCCTAAAGAAGTGCTCTGACCTCTTCTGGTCCCCAGTTCTTCCTTTGACTTTGCACAGTAGGTTAAGTGGGTGCTGTGACCCCTGTTCATTTCTGTCAGAGTCCTCTCACTGGGGAGTGAAGTGCTGCAACAGGACAAGAGAGGAATGTGAGATCTCAGAGTAGAGTGACAGTGGCTCCATGAATAGGGTCACAAGAAGAAATGACATGTACTCTGATTGGGTACTAAGCACAAACCAAGGTTTAAAATAGAGCCTGGAGGGGGACAGGAAGTTCCCAGGGTATGGGAATGCACGTGTGTTCTGAGTCAGATGGCCTAATTCCCATAAGACTGTAGGACTTAGCATCACATTGCCTTGGAAGGAGGATGGAGAAGGTCAAGGCCCAGAATGTACTCACTGCTTTTCACAGATTAATCACATCTTGGTGAGTTCAATCTTACTTGCAAATTACCCTATTGTCAGGATCTCATAATAGTCACCTGCACTCCCACACCAGACACCACCTCTTTATTTTATTGTATATGCTCTTCATCTCTTTTATGTCTCCTCCTATATAGGCACATGTATTTTTGCATTTGTTAACTGTTTCTTTCTGACTGTTGGAATGTAAACTCAATAAGAATAGGCTTTTTTCTGTTTATTCACTGATAAACTATAATGCCAGATCATTGTCTGACAGAGCACTGGAGTCCTTCACAGTGAGAGTCCATCTCTGTCCCACTTGTCCCTCTACCCAAGGGGAGTCCCTTTCAGGGGATTCTTTGGGTTCTCATTTGTGTTTTAAAAAGTGCCAGAGAAAAGGGGGAAGACAGCTCAACTTGAAGGCATTAAGTGGGGTTCCCTGAGGGGACATGAAGCCCCACATGGGAGCCTGGGCTACAGTTTTTTGCCTCTGTGGTAGCCACTGAGACACCCTGGGACCACAGCAGTGAATCTGGTGTCTCAGAACCTTCCACAACAGAAAGTTGTCCACTTAGACAAAGATCAGAGCAGAGTGAAAGAGCATAGAAAATGCCCTACGGGTCCTGTTCCCAAGGGAAGGGTTCAGCTAGATCCAGGTGAGACATGTGATCCTGCAGCAGTCTGTGCCTAGATCCCCAAACTCCTAAATGAGTGCATGGTGAAGGCCCAAACAAATGAGACAAGTGGTTGATCTTTAGGGCTCCAGGAGAACCAAAATCCTCTGCAGAGTTCATAACTCTGATGGCTGAGACAGACTGTCTCTGGGCGGCCCATATTTATTCAAAACAAGGAGGGTGTTGAAGTGGAAAATGCAGGAAATCTGCATTTCTTGGGAGGGGTTCAAGGACCCCTCTAAGCAACAGACGATGCTAATTGAGGAGAACTATCCTAGGAGAAAATCTCCAGGTGTCCTCAGCTGTGGCCTATCTTGCCCCCTGAGGCATCTCCTCATTCTCAGTTAAGCCTTGCCTGGGCCTTGCAACAGCCCTGCACATGTATTCAGCTTCAATGGCTCCAACATGATCCCCTTTAGAGAGAACGTGGCCATCATGAAGAGTCATTGAGCAAAGAGCCTTGAACTTAGGATCAGCTCTGTGTACACCTGGAAATACTCAGGCCTGAGGTTGTCAAAGGCAAGTGTACGGAGGGTGTTATAGTCATGTTTCTATGGCCCTGCCAAGTCTCATGTAATCATGGCATGGACACAGCTGAGTCTGACATTCATGATTGGTTTTTTGTCTAGTGCTGGGATTGGCAATGTGAGTGCTGCACCCACCCAGGGGTGGAGCCAACATACAGTGTAAGCGTAGGAAGAAGGCGTGTCTTCCCTCTTTTGTGGGTTCGTGCCTTGCTGTTTGGCAGCCACCATAAATGGCTGCTCTGCCACACCACCCTGCCTTGCAGCCAGCTGAATATGGATTGAAACCTCCAAGAACTATAAGAAATAAACCTTTCTTTCCTGAGTTTTGGACATCAGGTATTCTGTCTCAGCAATGAGTGAAAAGTAACTAAGACAGAGGGTCTGGAGGAACACAGGCCCTACATTGTGCCTGTGTATATGTACACACACACACACACACAGTCATATGTCAGTGTATGCACACACACACATGCACACACTCACAGACAGACATAATATACGCAGGTGCTCTCACACTGGTAAGGGAACACTCATTCACACATACTATGTCCTGAGTCACTGACTTACCAAGCCCACTTCTTTCTTTAGGGAAGGAATGACCAGGCCTAGATTTATCCAACCCTGGAGCTAACATGAGGGTTTTGGCTTGGCAGCATGCTAGGTAAGATCTTGGAGCCACAGTGTATTAACCCAACAGTGGTAGGAGCCTGTATCCTGCAGGGTGAGGTTCTCCAAAGTCATTGTGAAGCTTAGATTGGCAGAATGGTTTCTGATGGACTCTCAGCCACTCTTCATTCCTCATTGGAATCTTTGGACTCCACAATGTGGACACATTGCTCATGTAGCACAAGTGATTTTCTCACCAGCATTTATTTATTTGCCTTGAATTTCTCCTCATACAGACATTGCACAGTAAAGGAACTCCCACAGTGTGTGTCATGATACTGGGGCCTCTCAGAAGTGAACAGCCTGGAAAACACAAGCCCCCATTCTAGACCTTCAAAGATGGTTGGAATCAGATCCACAAAGTCCTTAGTCTGTAGGAGTCAGTGGCGGGAGATCAACCTTGCCAGACCCAAGAGTCAGGACTGAGGAATGAGGAGCTCTCTCCTCGAGAGGTAAGGGCAGAGAGATGGGTGTCCATGGAGATAGGATGGACCCAGGGTGGAAAAACACTGTGTGTACTCATGTGTTTGTGTGACTGTGTGTATGTCTACGCATGTGTGTTCATGTGTGTGCATAGGTGGGTATGTGCACCTTTGTGAGAACATGTGCTTATGTGTGTGTTTGACTAGTACACTGGATTGTATGATTATGGCTATGAGCATCAGAAACTTCTTGTCATTCAGCATTGATTCTGTTCAGGGTGCAGGAGCCTCAGTTTCCCTGCACTGTGCACTGCAACCTGGTGGCCACAGACAAGCAAGTGCTGACCACTCTTGGCCTCTCCTGCTCCCTCTTTCATTCTCGAGTCACTTGCCTTTATCAGTGACTCCTTCCCCCTTCCTATCCCGTGCTGTCCTCTCCCACTTAAGACAGAACTTCCCCTGTATAGGGCTCGCCCCGCTTACCTGGGAAATCTAGGAAGAGTGAAGCTGAAGGCAGACATATGGTTGTGTACTTGGGGTCATTTCTACATCAGAGAGTCTTTTGCATCAGCCCCAGACTCAGGAGTAGAGAAATGGGATCCTCCTCACAGGTAGTCTGATGCCTGCATCTCTACAGACATAGGGAAGCTGTTCTGCCTCTCTCTGCTTCCTGATCCATCTGTGTCAAGTGTGGTGGTTGAGCTGGGCAGGGTGCAGGCAGTTCAGGGAGAGAAGCTCCTTGGGCTGTCACAGAAAATCCTGGCCCTGTAACATTAGTTTCTTTCACTCCCATGACAGGGAATATCCAGGGCCTGTTGGTTAGGAAATCCACCCACCCACCTAGCCCATAACCACTGGACTTACATTCATACACACATGCACACACAACAGAATCTAGTTATGTTTTTATACAATAGAGTACTACTCAGCCACAAAGAATGATAAACTTGAGACTTTTAGAAGTAAATGGATGCAACTTGAAACCATACTCATAAGTAAAATAAATCAGACACACATGTATAAACACTGTATAGTCTCCCTGGTGTGAGAAACTGAAAGAATAAATAAGGCCTAAAATGTACTATGGATACTGTGATGTGAGAAGAAATCGTTTAAAAGGAAAAAGAAACTAAGATGACAGAAAGGGGAAAGGACGGAAGGGAGAAGGGAAAACAATGCAAGTCAGTTATGCTATTAGTCTCTCAGTTCATTGAAAAGGAAGATTTGTGCTAATCTTTTTTTTTTTTTTTTTTTTTTTTTTTTTTTTTAGCGGCACCAGGGATTGAACTCACAACCTCATGCCTGCCAGGCAGGGACTTAAGCCACTGAGCCAAACTCCCGGCCCTGATTTGTGCTAATCTTTACTGGAGAAATTTTTATGCCCAAATCTTGTGCTCTGAGCAACTACTTTGAAGGTAACAACATGTGGAGAACCCGCCATGTTGGGTCAGGGAGGATCCAACCAGAAGACAACTAGCCAGCCTTCCTGGTGAGCTGCACGAGTGGGACAGACTCCAGAAAGAGAAAGATCTGCCCCTCCTCCGAGCCTACCGGTGCACGGGTTGAGAATCAAGAGCCTCCCCTCCAGGTAAGCAACCTGCTGGTTCAGAGAACCAGCTAACTTAATAGCAACTAAGGTACATAAAGCAACTAAATGCTTGTATTGTTTGGTTGATTTTGCAGGCCTGGGCCAGCAGTCTGAGCATCCCTTGGGAGGATGACTATGCAATGTAGAAAGTATGGGGGATTCCCTTCTATCTTGTCTTTGAGGTCCAATGTTGTTCTCACTGTTTTGCTTTATTCTGATTGTTTTTCTTTATTTAATATTCTGTTTTGATTGGCTTTGTTCTGTTTTGTTTTTGGTTTGATTTTACTATACCTCATGGAATGGTCAACTATTGTGAAGATAACAAGATATACTATAGTAGCTATTGTTTTTCTAGTATCCTGCTTTGAAGTTCTGTACCAGTTCTACTGCTTTGCTTTTTTAAAATTTATTTATTTATTTATTTATTTTATTTAAGAGAAAACAGATACAGAAGCTAGAAATAAAAGTCAAAAAAGACAGACAAGCAACAACAGACAGATCTGATACGATAACATTGTAGGTTTACACACTGAGGTGGTTGAAGTTTGGCAGTAGTTACAATATTGTATATCGTTACCTTCCTAGGGGTTGGGGATATTGGCAGATATAGACATGTAAGATTCATCAATTCAGGTATATTAACTTTTTTTTCTCAATAGCTATTGTATTTAGCAATACGGTTTTTTAAACTGTTTTATTTATGCATATTTATAAATTTATGTCTTTTTCCTTTTCTCTTCCTTCCTTCTTTTCCCCTTAGAATACCTCTTGTTATCATTGAAATAACTACCCATAACATCAGATCTAATATAACCAAGCGAAATAGTTCAGAGTGAAACCAATAAAGCATAAAAGTATGGTCATACATAAAAGAAACAAAAAACTAAAGAGAT
>RJWM01034305.1:0-19803 GCA_004363535.1 Dasyprocta punctata | reverse complement strand
TTTTTTTTGTTTTGTTTTGTTTTTTTGCTGCACCAGGGATTGAACTCATAGCCTCACGCCTGCCAGACAGGCACTTAAGCCACTGAGCCAAACTCCCGGCCCTGGTTTTTTTGAGGCAGGGTCGCACTATGTAGCTCAGGCCGGGCTTGCGCTTGCGTTGTAGCCCAAGCTGGCCTTGAACTCACAATGCTCCACCTACCTCAGCCTCCCAAGTGCTGGGATTAAAGGCGTGCACCACCACGCCCAGCGCCAGCCCTGGTTTTTTGAGGCAGGGTCGCACTATATAGCTCAGGCCGGCCTTGCGCTCGCGTTGTAGCCCAAGCCGGCCTCGAACTCACAACGCTCCTCCTACCTCAGCCTCCTGAATGCTGGGAAGGTGTACATTTTATTAAGTGCGGGGTTACACTGAATGCAAGTCTTTGTAACCTCCTCTTTCCATTTACCAACTCGCCCTGAAGACAGTTTGAATTTGGACAGGGACAGCATCCAGGATGGAAGAGGGAGACCTTGCTTCCCCCGCACACCCCACACTTTTTTTGAGACAGGTTCTCACTGTGTAGTCCAGCCTGGTTTTGAACTCAGTATGTAGCCCAGGTTGGCCTTGAACTCATGGTGATCTTCCTGCCTCAGCCTCCAGACTACTGGGATTACAGGCATGCACCACCACATCCAGCAAAGGAGGCCCTGTTCTTAATGGAGACTGTGTGCTAGTTTGGCCAGTAGTTGGGGTGAGCAGAGGAGGCTCATGGAAGGACCAGTGGGAGCCAAGGTCAGGGAGAAAGGGTGAGGCCTAATGGTGGAATGCCTCAAACACCAGGCCGGAGAACTCGACCTTTATTCTCTGATGTCACCATCAGAGGTTACTGGAGCTTTTAGAAGGGAGCAAAGCACTGGGGGGGACATGGGCCTGACAGTAGTTTGTGATGTGAGTAGGCAGGGAGGCCAGGCTGAAGGTCCAGCACTGGTCACTCTGCGTTAGCAAGGGCAAGATTCAGATCTGCCTGGGAGGACCAGGTGGAATGGGATAAAGAATCCAAAACAACTCTGGAGAGAGGGATCTGGCATTGTCACTGGATTCCTCTGAACACAGCCATCCCAAGCTTCCTCAGCAGGAAGAAGCTCTGTCCAGCTGCTGACTTCCCGGTCCTTCATCTGTTAAATCTGACTTAGCCCACTTGGAATCGACAAAATGAGGGTGTCTATTTTGTGTTCCTTCCTTCACCTGGCAAATATTTCCTAGGAGCTCTGCTATATATGCCAGGTGCATCCCTATTTTCGCCAACTTTCTCTTCAACTTGACCTCCCCAGGTGCGGAGCTACAGGGGCCTCCTGGACTGCACCAAGCAGGTGCTGCAAGAAGAAGGCGCCCAAGGTTTCTTCAAGGGTCTATCTCCAAGCCTGCTAAAGGCTGCCCTCTCCACGGGCTTCGTGTTTTTCTGGTATGAGCTCTTCTGTAACCTTTTCCACTGCATGAAGAAGGCAGACAGCTAGCTTTGAGAGTGAGAAGGCTCTAAACTCTTCACTGGAGGCCACCTCTCGAAAGAAGTAAGACTTGACCTTGAATCTCCTGTTGCACTGAGAGGTGCTGCCTGGTGTGAGCGCCCGGAGAGGTATCCTGAACATGAAGTATCATGGGGAACAGGGTGGCAGTCTTGACCTATCGGCCGGGACACCACCGAAGGGCAAGGACTTTCTCCATGAAAGAACAGCGGTACCCAGGACTCAGGCTGTGGGACGAACGCCAGTGAGAAGCAGCTTGCAGTCGTTTCTCCTGTCCAGCCCAAACCCAGAAGGATCAGGTGCCATCCTCCCCTTCATAGCCAGTCCGCTTCTGGAAGAGGCTGAGGCTCCAGTGCAAAAGGCTGGGCTGGGCTCTTTGCAGGAGTCTGGTCCCCACGCTTGGGCTTTTTCCCATCAACTCATTCAACAGACATTAAAACAAAAAGCACATTCCTTATCTTACTCTTCCACCTTCCTTTTTTTTTTTTTTTTTTGGAGACAGGGTCTTGCTATGTAGTCCCGGCCATCATTGAATTTGAGGCTATCCTGCCTCAGTCTCCTGAGTGCTGAGATTACAAGCATGAGCCACCAAGCCTGGCTTCTACTTCCCTGTACCATCCACATCCTTGTTCAGACAGGACGGGGGAAGGGACCCTGCCTTCCTCAAATTCTACTTGGCTCAGTAGTCACAGCCCCGTTCCTAGGTCTGGAGGGAGGGTCCAGCTGAGTGTGTGGCTTCTGAGCCACCCAGGACCCGAGCTCTGCGTCTGTAAAGGCTGGTGTGCCACGCCGAGCCTCCAGGGATAGAGCCCGTTGGAGTGCACAGCCCTTCCCCCTGCGTGGCTCCCCTTTCACTGGGTGCTACGAGAGGGAGGAGCTCAGAGCTTGCCAGCTGGTATTCGTGCCCACTCGGTGTCCTCTGTAACCCCAGAAGGGCCATGGCCCTGAAGCAGCCCAGTGACAGGGATGGCAGAAGGAAGGGGCTGAGCAGTCAGCCTAGCAGGGGCACAGTTTGCACCCTGGTGGTTACCAGAGCCCAGGGACCCACACATGTATGTCAGGTGCAGAGGAGAAACTTGGGTTACAGGGGCATGAAAGAAAAAACACAGAACCTGACAGCCATCCTCTCTGGCCTGTGTGTGACTGTGGGCTTGGCTGGGGAGGATGGGGGTTACCCTGCCCTCTGCTAGCCCCCTCACTGAGGGCAGCAGTATCCACCAAGAGCGGCCTTAGGGTGTGGCAGCTCCCCCTCCCCCAGGGAGTTCTGGGCCCCGTCTCACCTTCCCGAAGGTCCAGGTCGTGGCTGGGTATAGGAAGCCTGAGGGTCCAGCCTTCGCATAGGAAGCCCGAGCAGCTGCCTGATTTTTGTTGCATTTTCTGTTGCAGTGCTGGGTACTGACCCCTGGGTTTCATCTCAGTACCTGCGCCTCTCAGAACCTGTACCACAAGGGCTCCACCACTGAGTTATATCCCCAGTTCACGACTGAATGTATTTTTATGAAATTCCACTGAAGCATAGTTTATGCTCCTCTCCTGCCACAGGTGAATTGTCCAGAAATGGACAACTGAAATGTGACCGCTTTGGCAGCTCTTTAACAGGAGGAGAACTTTGGCGACCCGAATCCAGCAGGACTTGTTCCTCCTGAGCTGGCGGGGAGGAGAGGGCGCAGGGGCGAAGCTCGCCTAGCACCATTACCTTAAACCCCCCAAAAGATCGAGGGGCACCTGTTGTCAACTACTAGCCCTTAGCCTGCCCCTGGGATCTGAAACTTAACTTGCCAGGGCACTGGAGCAGGAGAGCCGGGGGATGGGGCTCGCCCCAGCCCGTAACGCCTCCCCAACCTCCCCACTCCGCGCGTGCTTCACAGTGGGTGGGAGCGTGGCTGCGAGCACCATCTGCCAGTCCCAGCCCCGCCGCCCTCAGCGGCCGGGCCACGCCCTCCGGGGCTCCTCCCATGCCCGGCGGCCTGGTGAGTCTCCTCCGGCCCAGGTCACCTGAGCCCCGTCACGGAATTAGTGACCGGGTGGGATCTCACCCTGCAAGTCCGAGGACGTCATGCGGACCGAGGAGCGGATCCGCTCCAGCGCTCTCGAGCCCTCGTGATCCTGGTCAGGGCCAAGGCGCACCGGGTGAGCAGGGGACACGGCTGTGGCTGTGCGGCTGAACTTTAGCGCCGCCCCCACCCAGTCTCGCTAACTAGGCGGCGCGTCCGGGCCGGGCGGGACGCGAGGGCGGCGCTCCGCCCGCCAGATGGCGCTGGCGACACGGGCCGCCTCGCCCAAGCCCGGCGCTGAGCTTAGCGGCCCCGCGCACGCAGGGCGCGCGCGCCATGCCCGCCCTAAGCCCCGGGCACACGCGCGGCGCCCGCCGGGCGGGTGGGGCCCGGCGCTCTCGCTCCCGCCGCCTATCAGGCCGTGGGCTGCCTCTCCGGCTTCCGCGGCAGCGGGCCTCGCGCGCGGGGAAGGGCGTCCCGGGCTTGGGGAGGCTGCTGAGGGCGGAGGACCCCTCAGGTCGCTTTCTCTGGCCAGAGGAAAGGCGCCGAGTCCCGAGAGGGAACTCCGGCAGGAGCCTCCCTTTAAGGGGAAGGGTCCAGAATGCAGCTCAGGAATTCGGGGTCCCGAGTGGGTCGAGCCGGCTTTCTGCCACTCGAGAGCCCAGTTTAACCAGTCGAGGCCGGCCGGCTGCGACAGTAGGAGTTCTGACTCCGGACGACAGCGGCGGCCGACCAGGCTCCGACACGCGCCCGCGCAGGCCTGCCGCAGCCGACGGACGGCTGCAGGGGTGGGTTTGGGGATTGAGGGATCCTGGCGAAAACTGGGGCCGAGATTCCACAGTTTAAAGCCGTCAGCCTGTCACTTGCCCGGAATCCGGCTGAGATAGCAGCTTCCAGGCCGATTTGTACTGGGAAGTCCGCTCCTCCAGCTCCACGTACCCTTTCCCAAATCTAACCGACAGCGACTGAGAGCACCCTGCCTCCTGCTGGGACCGGAGGGTAGGTGCATTCACCGTCATGTCTTTTATCCCAGACGACTGGGGTTTGCTAAGCGGAGGAGCAGGTATCTCAGGCTCCACCAGAGGCCAAGTTTGGCGGGCTGTCAGCCAACCGCCAAATGCCGTGGACCGGTGCACCTGTCCGAAACACCGACTGGCCCCACCCAGGGAAGGCAGGTCTGGGAACTTGCGGCTCTGTGCTGCACGGCTGAGGCTTCTCCCTTCTCTTCCTCAGGTGCTGTCATTAGTCCCAGCCCAGTGCAGAGCTGCTGGGGCTGGGTGGTCATGGGGGAGGCCGGTAGAGAAGAGTATAAAATCCAGTCTTTTGATGCAGAGACCCAGCAGCTGCTGAAAACAGCACTCAAAGGTGAGCGGGCGGACCCTTGGGAGTCTGGCAGGAGCTGCAGAGCCCCCAGGCCAGAGAAAGCCCAAGCTGCTTTCTCCCATACTTCCTGAGAATACAAGACACAGGCTAACTCTTGCACTGGAAAGACAAGCTACCTTTAGGCCAATATTTGAATCATAAAGTCATCTCTCACACTGCAAAGTCTTTTTTAAAAATACATATGAGGGACTGGGGATGTGGCTCAGCTGCACAGCGTCTGCCTGGCAAGTGTGAGGTCGTGAGTCTGATTCCCACTACAAAAATAAATAAATAAAAGTATTCATGAAAAGCCGAGCATGGTGGCACACACCTATAATCCCAGCACTTGGGAGGCCGAGGCAGGAGGATCATTGCAAGTTTGAGACCAGCCTGGGCTACAAAGAGCTCAAGGCCAGCCTGAACTACATAGCGACCCTGTCTCAAAAAAAAAAAACCTAAAATAAGATAAAATTACTCATGAGAGTACATAGTTCCTACCCTTTAAGCCTTCACATTTGACTTGCTAGTTTCTGTGTTGCTGCAGCCAGCTCTCAAATGTGTGAAGCTCCCTGACTTGGGAAAGAGGAGGGAGAATCTGGCTTGGCAGAGGAGATATATAATTGCCCTGGACCAATGCCTTCCCATGACACATAGGACAGAAGTTTGACCTGGCTAACAATTAGCAAGCCTCTCAGATGCCAGGCTAAACCTATGGGGGAGGCCGGTAGACATTCTGTGTGTTACAGGAAACACTATTCTGTGAAATTGCTGTGGAAGACTCGGGGTTCAATATTCCTTTCTTGACCCAGTGCCAGGAAAAGATATGCGATCTAATACACCTGTCCTTTGTCGCTACCAGCCACATGGCCAGCCCTGTTTTCTCTATTGAGCAACCAGGGGAGTGACTGCTAGAGCTGTTCATATATACCGATACTTAGCGTACCTTCTCTCTAGGGTTTTTTGTTTTTTGCAGTACTGGAGTTTGAATCTAGAGCCTTCAGTGTATTACAACCCCAGGGTTGGTTTATTTCTTTGTTTTTTGAGATAGGATCTCTGTAAATTGCTGAGTTGCCCAGGTTGGGCTCAACCTTGAAATCCTCCTGCCCCAGCCTCCCATAATGCTGGGATTACAGCCTTGCTTCACCATGCCCCACTCTTCCTATCTAGGGTTTGTTTGTTTGTTTGCAGTTTTGGGCATCAAACCTAGGGCCTTGACCAGGCTAGGCAAGGGCTCTATCACCAAGTTACATCCCCTTTGTTTCTAAATTTAAGTGTATACTGGGAATGCACTACTGTGAACATCTCAAATCACTCTCCAAAGCAGGTGAAGGCAAATGTGACTCC
Source organism: Dasyprocta punctata (assembly GCA_004363535.1). NCBI lineage: Eukaryota > Metazoa > Chordata > Mammalia > Rodentia > Dasyproctidae > Dasyprocta > Dasyprocta punctata. The sequence goes on along the minus strand of RJWM01034305.1, from coordinate 13,603 downwards.
CCTCCTGTCTCTACCCTAGATCCAGGCGCTGTGGACTTGGAGAAAGTGGCCAATGTGATTGTGGACCATTCTCTGCAGGACCGTGTGTTCAGCAAGGAAGCAGGACGCATGTGCTACACCATCATCCAGGTTGGGGGGTTGGCAGAAGACAGGGAGCTGCTCTGCAGAAGGCGCCTCGAGTGAGCAGAGGCCAGCCAGCAGGACAGAGACGTGAGGGGCAGGGAGAAGAGTAGGGCAGGTGGGATGGCCTTAGCACCACGCCCTGCCCCTCACTGCCCTCTCCCTGGCTCACAGGCAGAGAGTAAGCAAGCAGGCCAGAGTGTCTTCCGGCGCGGACTCCTCAACCGGCTGCAGCAGGAGTACCAGACCCGGGAGCAGTTGAGAACACGCTCTCTGCAGGGCTGGGTCTGCTATGTCACCTTTATCTGCAACATCTTTGACTACCTGAGGGTGAGGCCTGGGCAGCCACCCTGTGAGGCAGAGATGGCCTGTATGCCAAGGCCCTGCTGAGTTGCTTCCTGTGGCCACTAACACCGCCACTGTGGCCTCTCTTCCCCACCTCCAACAGGTGAACAACATGCCCATGATGGCTCTGGTAAACCCTGTGTATGATTGCCTCTTCCGGCTCGCCCAGCCAGACAGTCTAAATGAGGAGGAAGAGGTAGGTGGCCTGGAAGCAGAAGGCTGTGGAGGCGGGTAGCAGTTGGCTCAGCCAAGTGGAGGCCTTGGAGAGCATCTTCCGGGCAAGAGCAGAGGTGGGGGGTACATTTAAGGCCTGCCACAATTACAAGACAAGCTGCTGAGTCTGGGTTTTATTTAGAACAGACTGCAGGCAAAACTGACTGGCACAGGAGCTTCTTTCCTAGTAGGAAAGCCAAGTGATGAGAGGAATGGTGAGAGCCATAGCCAGCATTGGGTACAGATGGCCTAGACACCAAACACATGTCAGATAGTGATGGGAAGCCAGAAATGTGGAGTCAAGAAGCAGTTTGACACCTTTAATCCCAGCACTTGGGAGGCTGAGGCAGGAGGATTTTGTGAGTTCAAGACCAGCCTGGGCTACAAAGTGAATTCAAGGTCAGCTTTAATTGCATAGTGAGACCCTGTCTCAAAAAATAGGGCTGGGGATTTAGCTCAGTGGCCTAAGCGCCTGCCTGGCAGGCTCAAGGTTGTGAGTTTGAGCCCCAGTACCAAAAAAAAAAAAAAAAAAAAAAAAAAAAAAATGGCAGTTTGAGACAGGCCTGGTCAGATGTTCTAGGCAAGTCCATGAACTTGCGTCCTTTTCTGTAAGATGTGGTAACAGTGACCAGATGGTGAGGATGAAATGAGCCTAAAGGGTAAGCACTCATCTCTCGTGTGATAGGTGATAGGCTGGCCCTGCCTGGGGCTGACCCAGGGTTCTCGCTATTGCCCCTGCAGGTAGACTGCTTGGTGCTGCAGCTGCACCGGGTTGGGGAGCAGCTGGAGAAGATGAATGGACAGCGCATGGATGAGCTCTTTGTCCTGATCCGGGATGGCTTCCTACTCCCAATAGGCCTCAGCTCCCTGGCCCAGCTGCTGCTGCTAGAGATTATTGAGTTCCGGGCTGCTGGCTGGAAGACCACCCCTGCTGCCCACAAGTATTACTACAGCGAGGTTTCTGACTAGTTCCAGCTGGGTACTTGTTCCCTGCAACACTGGCCTTTCCTCAGCCCTCCTTCCAAGCTGGCTGGGAAGTCTCTGCCTCTCCCAAACTTTCCCCTACTAGACTTGCCCACCTTCCCAATTGTACTGTGGTCCTGCCCGGTTCCCTTTCCCCACCTAGGGGTTGGGGAAATACCAAAGACTTGCTCCCCAGGCTCAAGTCTATCCTCTCTTCCCCCAAAGTCCTACCAGCCTTCTCCCACCTTCTACCACGACCACTGCCCTGTATAACCACTGCTGCAACAGTACCTTGTTGCCTCAATTCCCCATCAATAAGATGGGTAGCCGTAGCCATGGGTTGCCTCAAGATGCTGAGGGGCAGAGGGACAGCACTGCTTTTTCTACATTTTTTAAAAGGACCACTGTGGAAAGAAGCCTATTTCCTCTAATAAGTTTTAATCAATGGTACTTCTGTATCAGGGAGAGGATTTTCTAATAAATCTTCTGATACTACAGCTTCTTCCTTTCACACCCAGAGGTCTGTCCTGAGATGAGGAAAGAGACGACTGGGCCCTGAGTTTCTCAGAGGAAATTCCCAAGTCAGTGTTTCCTCTTTATAAGGAGACAGGGCACACAGAGCCCATGCTGGCCCTAGTGAGAAAGGGTAAATGGACAATAAACATGCCGCTCTGTCCTTCTCAAAACAGAACTGCAACCTTAACCCACAGGAACTTTTCAGCGGGACACAAGGCCTTGGGCTCCTCCCAGTCTCTCCTCTCCCTCTACCACCAGCGGTAGTGGGCGAGGGCACGGTTGGCCTCAGCCATCTTGTGCATGTCCTGTTTCCTCTTGATCACAGGGCCCTGATTGTGGAAAGCCTGCAGCAGCTCATGTGACAACTTCTCTGGCATCAGTGTCCGCCGGTGCTTATTCTTTCGGCACTCAGTGATCATCCATTTCATGGCCAGGAAGCGGCGACGTCGGTCAGCTAGGGGCACAGGGACCTGGGAGGGGAGATGGGACACAGGCCAGTTGATTCAAGGGCTACCAGGGCTAGGGCCTCCTGCTTCTCCAAGCCTTAATGAGTCACCATGTGTTCCCTCTGGACCAGCCAGTAAGGCTCCTAAGGAAAGAGGCTTTTTTTTTTGCTTTGAGCTTCCCCCATTTCTGGGTAACCTTAGAGTAGTAAACATAAGGGACATTCACTCAACAACCTCATTAAGCACTAGCCTGTTTCTCTCCTAAGTGGAAGCTTTGCCAAGTTGATACAAGCAGCAGATGCAAAAAACCTTATAAGCAAGGGTGATTTAGCTACCTCAGACAAGGATGCCTAAAGAAAATCCAAGAGTCATTTGCCCAGCACATACTGCGTGTCAGGTTGCATGCTGGACAATAAAGATGCAGGTAGTAAGAAAATTCCTACCCTTATGAAGTTTAAACTGAAAAGGAAGTCAAGGAAACCTACTTAGGACAATGAAAAATAAATGTTATGACACAGATGCCTGGTTAAGTTCAACACTGATGAACCAGCAGTTATGGGTCAAGCACTATGCTAACTCTAATGTAGAGAGATCGGATACCCCATCTCTTCATATGATAAGTTTACAGTTTAGAATACATGTGATGATGGACAGAAAAAGGAGAGGTCAGTGGGCTCTCATAAAATGGGATTTATTTCTATTTTTTTTTTTTTTTTTGAGACAGGGTCTCCCTATGCAGTTCAGACTGGCCTTAAATTCACTACGTAGCCTAGGCTGACCTCGAACTCGAAGCAGTCCCTCAGCCTACCAAGTGCTGGGATTACAGGCCAGAAAATTTGGATGTTTACACTACAGGTCTCAAATGAGTAAATCCTGAAAGTCCTCAGTCTCCAGAGTCATCAATCTTTTGGCCCAACCCTGAGGCCTCCTAGCCCAGTCTTGTTTCACCTGTGGCCAGCACTTTCTTGCGAGACCACTCACCTGGTAGAAATGGCCACCCTTGAGGATGGGTACGAGGCCAATCACAGGCTCACAGTTTTTCAGTGCTTGGTGGAAGATGATGTAGGGGTTACGTTCAATGGTTGCTTGTTCCTCTGCAGAAGCAGCACGGTGCTTCTCGAACTGCTTCCTTTTCACAGCTTCCAAAGTCTGCAAAGAGAGACAGGGCAAGAGACTGTTCCTGGCTCCCTGAGGACTTGCTCTTTTAGTTCCATTATCCAGCTCTTCTACAGCAGTGCAGCTCCTCCCTCAGTGTATTCAAGACAAAGTCAAGCACCTCCCCCTTTGCCAGACTAGGACAGAAAGAGTAGGCTGAACTCTGTGATGTAGGGCAAGTTGGCCACACATACAGGCAAGTTAATTTTAATGACAGGTCTATGAATTATTATTTTTGATGGTACTGAGCTACTTCCCTACCCCTTTTTAACTTTTGAGACAAGGTGCCAGTAAATTGCTCAGGCTGGATTTGACCTTGAAGTCCTCCTGCCTCAGCCCCTCCCTGTGTGGAGATTACAGGTGTGGTATGACCTACATCCTCACCCCTTCCTCTTAATTTTTAAAATAACGAATCAAGCACAGTACAAAGCTAGAGGGAAAAGAAAAGTAACAGAAATGGAGGATCTGTTTACCTGGGTTATAAGAGATCTGGCCAGTATTTTATTTCCACCTTTCATCATCATGTTGGTGAATTTACTTCAGGGACAAAAACAACATGTTTAGATTTCTAAGACTCTATCATGGAGTCCTTACCGTAAATGTCCCCGACCGTGGAACAAGGGTGCGTTTTCATCTCACCTGATCACTGGGTCTGCAAACACGGAGCATGTTGTCGTCGCTGGGGCTGCTTTGATGAGCTGAGTCTTCCTGAGCTCCTGTTCATATTTCTCCTCCTCAGTGAGCTCGGCCACAGGTTTGCGGTAATGTTCTTTATCAACCAGAGGATCCCGGAATTCAGGACTATAGCGGCTCCACCGCACCTGGGTTAGCCTGAGGGGAGTTTGAGGGGGGGGGGTTTGAGGAGGCGGGCAAAAGCTGACTCCACAAATGAATAATAAGCCTGACTTCACAATAGGCATGTTTGCCAACCCGCTAAATAGGGAGAGCAGCGAGGAAATTGCAAGCTATCTGGTCTGAAAAACTTTAGCTTCTGTCCAAAGAAGTAGGAGGTCCTCTCCGAAATGCGCCTTTCAGGAAAGCCTACGCCTCGTTAAGTGTTAATGTAAAGGCAGGCTCCCCGCCAAAGCATCTCTTCTCCCCACCTCCCAACTCTCAGTTCCACTCTAAGCTCTTTAGGAGAGCTGCCCTTTCAGCTCTGCTTCAGAACCCTACAGCAGACTTAAGGCAGTCACTAAGCCTTCAGACTGGCCCAAGGTCACGCGGCCAATTTAAGAGATTTGAACCCTGGGATCTCGACCCCCTGAGCAATGCCACCTCCAGGGCTCAGCGCGGCCTGCCCGGAGCTCCTTTCCTTCCCCGCACGTCCCTTCTGAAGACGCAAGCAGCGCTCCCAGCTGCTCGCCATCATCTCACCCTGGAACACGCCAGTCAGCGCAAGGTACTCCCCGGGCCAAGCCGGACCAGGCTCTTACTGCCTTCAGCACGGGGGCAGCCATCTTGGGCGGCTACGAGGACCCCACAAGAACTGCCCTCGGCGCGCCTGAGCGAGGAGAGGGGTTCAAGACTCCACGGGGCCCTAAACTTGGATTTCACACCATTGATCTGGGCATTAGAGTCTTTCACCGCAGGATCCAAAAGGAAGCTCTAAAAAGAAACACTCGCCCTGCCACTATCCGTCCAAGCCTGACGCAACTCTCAGTTGCAGGACTCGCTCCTCTCAGGCCCCCGTATAGGCCCCGCCCCGGCTCGACTCGTGCAGACTCTCGCGAGGTTTCAGTCTGCGAGGTCGGCCCGGGCGGCTGCAGTATGGCGGAGGCGGAAGGAGAGAGTCTGGAGTCCTGGCTAAGTGAGTACCTATGGCAGCTTCTGTCTGCTCTCGAGTTGCGAGCTGCACCACGTTTCACCCGCAATGTCCCTTTTCCGGGCTTCACAGTAGTGCAGCCTGGCAGCTGGCACTGGGGCTCGCCCTTGCCGTGAGCCTCCCGCGATCACGCCCCTTCGCGAGCTGGGCTCCTTCCCTGCGGCGCATCCTCCCCTTTCCGCGCGCTGCCGCTGCAGCTCTGGATACTGTCCGGGCCGTAGGTCCGGGGAAAACGACAGTCAGTTTTCCCAGACTGACAGGCATCGCGCTGAGAGATTGTGTTAGGGCAGTGACTCCGGGACCCCTCCGCCTCATTCCCTGAGGGGAAAAACTCCAGGTTTGGGCTGAAGCTTCGGGAGTGATGGGTGCTGCCGACCACCCACACGCTCCTCGCAGCTGTAGGATTGTGGGAATGTATTTGAGAACTAGCTGCTTTGCTTAGGAAGACTGCTTAAAGTGAAGTCATTTTCCAAAGAGAGTGGTAATAGAGCTCTCCATGATTGGTTTAATCGTTGTGGAGACTTTTCTCACACACACGCTTGGACTGCTGAACAAGAAAACCCTCTCAAACAAGGGAGCACAGTGCGAAGCTGTAGATATAGCAGTGCGTTGCTGCAGTTGTATGAAGGAATAAGGGTTAACCTCGTTAACAGGCAACACTCTGCCAGAGGGTTCATAAGTCAATTTTCCTGAGGGCTACACTCCTTGGAGACCTAAGTCTAAGTGGAGACGAAATTGGACAGGTAAGATACCTAGATACTGCGTCTTGTTGAGTAGAGTCTCAGGCTCTTGGAAGTGATGGTTGTTGCTTACAGTTGCCTGACCTTTTCTTAAGAAACTTTCCCCTTCAGGAGGTTGAATCTAGACTCTAAGGGGAGCACATCCCAAAGGGGAAGTGCAGAGTCTACTTATGTGGAACCGATCTCCAAGGAGTACAAAGTGCTCAACAGACATTCATTAAAATCGTTTGCCAAATGTCCTAACAAAGCACGTTCTTCTGCCACAATTTCTCAAAAAGAGATCACCCTGACTTCAGTCAAACTACTTGCCTAGAGCCACCCATCTGGATATAGCCACAGTGGAATTGGTTTGATTCACAAATATCAATGTGGGGCCAGGGATATAGCTCAGCAGCACAAGCGTCTGCTTGGCAAGCACTAGGTCCTGAGTTCGATTTCTGGTATCAAAAAAATATATATCATTGGGGTACTGGAGTAATTTAAGTGACCTAAGCAAAGTCTAATAGGCTTAGTTTAGAGTTATATTTGGAAATAGAAGAGGGAAAATAGGGATGGAAAGCGCAAGGGGATGATTATCTGTAGAGACTAGAGCTGAGGCTGGCTTTTGACCTTTTTCCAGTAGATTTACAGTTGGGACATTAAGATTTCTCCTATCGCCGGGCGTGGTGGTGCACGCCTTTAATCCCAGCACTCGGGAGGCTGAGGTAGGTGGAGCGTTGTGAGTTCGAAGCCAGCTTGGGCTACAGCGCGAGTGCAAGGCCGGCCTGAGCTACACAGTGTGACCCTGCCTCAAAAAACCAGGGCCGGGAGTTTGGCTCAGCGGCTTACGCGCCTGTCAGGCAGGCACGAGGTTGTGAGTTCAATCCCCGGTACCGCAAAAAAAAAAAAAAGATTTCTCCCATCCTTATCCTCTGTTTACTTACGCAGTTTTAGTGACTCAATGCTGTGAATTGTACCATCCAACAAATGAGTGCTTGAGGTAGGCACCATTTTAGCAAAAGTCCTTGTCATCCTATGGTTTGCCTGAATTACTGCAGCATCTTCTGCTTGACCCAGTGTTTTAGGTCTCTCCTCTCCTCTTGGTCCATCCTGCATTTTGCTTCTGAAGGAGAAGTCCTGTTGCTGTTTGTTTATTTATTTATTTATTTATTTAAGGTAGGGTCTCTGTAGTTCAAGCTGACCTTGAACTTACTATGTAGCCATGGCTGGCCTCAAACTGCAGCAATCCTACCTCAGCCTTCCAAGTGCTGGAATTGCAGGCTTGCATCACCACACTCAGCAGAAGTCCTGTTTAATCAAGTCATTCATTGCCACCAAGCCTACTGCTGCAAAGGCGGGGGGGTAGGGGAGTTTGCTGTAGCTCAGCAATAGAACATTTGTCTATCATGAAAGAGGCCCTGGGTTCAATCCTAGTATCACCAAAGGGATCAGGGGACAACTCAGATTCTTCTTCCCTGAAAACTATCCCTTGATGACTTCAACCTTTCCGAGGTCCAGCCACAATCAGTCAGGGTTAAACGAGACACTGTTTTTTTTTTTTTTTTTTTTTTTTTTGCGGCACCGGGGATTGAACTCACAACCTCATGCCTGCCAGGGCAGGCGCTTAAGGCACTGAGCCAAACGCCCAGCCCTGGTTTTTCGAGGCAGGGTCGCATTATGTAGCTCAGGCCGGCCTTGCGCTCGCGTTGTAGCCCAAGCCGGCCTCGAACTCAGAACGCTCCACCTACCTCAGCCTCCCGAGTGCTGGGATTAAAGGCGTGCGCCACCACGCCCGGCTTAAACGAGACACTGTTACCTGGGAGGCACTATTGAGAATTAGGATGTTGATGGATTCTTTGCCTTCAGTTTGATGGAGGTGATGCAGATGTGGATAAAGAAATAAAAAGATAAAGATACAAAGCAGAAACTGTTAAGAGTCAAAATGCAGCTGGGCGTGGTGGCACATGCCTTTAATCCCAGCACTTGGGAGGCTGAGGTAGGAGGAGCATTGTGAGTTTGAGGCCAGTTTGGGCTACAACTCGAGGGCAAGGCCGGCCTAAGCTACATAGTGCGACCCTGGCTCAAAAAACCAGGGCCGGGAGTTTGGCTCAGTGACTTAAGCACCTGCCCTGGTAGGTGCGAGGTTGTGAGTTCGATATCTGGGTGCCGCAAAAAAAAAAAAAAAAAAAGTCAAAATGCAGAAGGGGTTTTGATTTTGAAACTGGGAATGAGTATCAGGGACCCGGCCTAGATCCCCAATCTTCCAAACGAGTGTACGGCGAGGGCTTAAATAAATGAGACAAGTTGTATGATTTTAGGGCTCCAGGAGGATCAAAGCCCCTGCAGAGTTCTTGACTCTGCAGCTATCATGAGGGCTAAGACAAAAGAGTTTCTCTGGATCACCCATATATATTTTCAAATAGACAAAGAGAGGGGATACTAAGGGAGGTGCTGAGGGTGGTGCCGGAACTGAGCAGGACTTGGGAGTTACTTTAAGGACATCTCCAAGGAGGAAGGAATGCCAGGAATGGAGAACTATGTTATCTCCAAAATGGCCTTTGTGATGGGACTGTGATGCCCTGCAGAGTAAGATGCCTGCAGGGCAGTCTCTATTAACATAATTGATTATGGAGCCAATATGTCCTCAGCTACGACCTTTTTTACCTTGCCTTTTGAGGTATCTCTGACCTCTTTGGCCACTACAGGCCTCGGTCAGGACCAGTGATTCATAGAATTTCCTTACTATGAATCAGCTCCCATCGCCAGGCAAGGGGCCTAGGCCTAGGACAGGCTCACAGATAAATAAAATGCCAATTAGTAAATTTTAAATCCTGCTCAGAACTGCTTCGTAGCGGTCTCCAACAAAGGAGAATGGAAAATGATCCTCCAGGGAGACAGCATTCAAGTTAGGTCTTAAACAATGGGAGAAGTGATACTGGGCGTGGTGGCGCACGCCTTTAATCCCAGAACTCGGGAGGCTGAGGTAGGAGGAGCGTTGTGAGTTCGAGGCCCGCTTGGGCCACAATGCGAGCGCAAGGCCAACCTGAGCTACATAGTGCGACCCTGCCTCAAAAAACCAGAGCCGGGAGTTTGGCTCAGTGACTCAAGCGCCTGTCTGGCAGGTGCGAGGTTGTGAGTTCAATCCCTGGTGCCGCAAAAAAAAAAAAAAAAAAGTTCTAAAGTCAGGTATAAAAAAGGGAGGTGGGGTAGCGGAGAGATTAAAAAAACATTGAAAGACCAGTATGATCTGTAGTGTGATCTTGTCTCAAAAGACCAAAAAAGATACTGAAAGGATTCTAGGATTGACAGGAATGGATAAGAAAAGGGAAGGAATCAACAATGGGGTTTCAAATCTCAGTGCCTGGGAGTTGAGAAAAAAGGAGCTTTTAAATAGCAGCACCATTTATAGAAATAGGGAAGTCAGGGGGGAAGTGATGCATTTGTTTTTAGACTTGTTTCTGTACCGTTTTGACATTTATACTTACATACCACCTTGTTTTATGCACCAGTTCTTTCTCACATATTAAATCAGAAGGGTGTCACTTCCTCAGCGCTGACCTGTATCTAGTACCTCTTGTGTAGTCCCTTCAGGTGTAGCAAACTGTTTTTTATTTTCTGTGGGTGCCCGAGTGAGACTGGATGACTAGATTTCTCCATTGGTCCGAGACAGGCATTGCACGTGGACCTTGATCCCTTTCCAGTCCATACTCTTGCATGTGCTTATTTCTAAGTCCTTGTTATATGGAACCTGGCTCTCCTGGAATCTCTGAGCCTTGTTGAGATGAGGTTGTCAGTGCTGCTGCTGCTGCTGCTATTCTCATCCTGTGTGTGTGTGTGTGTGTGTGTGTTCGTGTTCATTTTAATACTGGTGATTGAAGTCAGGCAGCACAGAGCTACATCCCTAGCCCTTTTTGGGGGGTCAGGGTGGAGGTTTGTTGTCTAGGTTAGCCTCAAATTTTCAATCCTCTTGTTTCAGCTCCTGAGTACCTACGATTATAGATGTGCACACTTAGCCCTATGTGACATTTTGAGGTCCCCAGATAGTAAGGCTGGGGATGGCATTAAGCTGAAAATAAGAGCAGGAAATCTGGAGGCACAGAAACAAGAGAATGAGGCTTTCACCAGATATCTGAAAAAAGACAGAAACCATGAGTCAGAGCAGAGCTCAGAGAGGTGATTCTGGAAGGCAGCATCTGCAGGGAAAGCTCTGGTGTCGCCTCTGTCAGGTGAGCAAATGTGGAGGGGGTGGAAGGGCACGTGCCTCTGCTGGGGGAGCAGCGGGTAGGTGGAGAGCTGGAGGTACCCAGCAGCATCTCCAGCAGTTTTCCCAGCTCCTGTGGGTGACAAGTGCACCTTCTGAGCTGCCGGAGGGCTGCAGCAGATGATGGGAAGTAGCCCTAACTTAGCTCAGACTGGGGCTTTTTGTGCCATTTGTAGGCAGAGTGCTCCCTGCAGATTCATAGTGGAAAGTTCTGTGAAGGTCCCAGGAACTGGGATTCTAGAGGAGTGAAAAACAGGCAAGAATTTTTTAGAGGCAGCAGTGCTTTACCAAGTGGAATGGGCCTGGGGAGATTAAATTGGTGACAGCTCCTTGTTTATAGGACCAGTGGTCCACATTTTACCATTGCTGAAAGCCAGTCTTTCCAGTGAGAACTAGGAAAGCCAATGGCTTCCTCTCCTTTGAGGTTTGTGACTTCCCAGATATCTAAAAGCGTTAGAGATGGGAATGGCTCTTCAGACTAATTTTTGAATCTTGCTGCTGCTTAGAGTCACGGGAAATCCTGAAACATATCAAAGGATAGGATTAGTAACAAACCCAGGCTAACACCCCAAGATTTCAGATAAGGGCGGGAGAGCCTGGGGTTTTTGAGAAGGACCCGCTAGGGTGGCTGTGGCCAGTGCTGGACTACCAGGCATCTCTTTTTAAGTGGCTGCTATGGACTGAGTTAATAACTTCCCTTCAAACTTGACACTTTGAAGGGTCTGCGAATTCTCTTTCAAGATGAAGAACAGCCACCTTCTTTTCCTCCAAATACAAATGGTAGCCACCAGAATCTTGCCTTTGCAGCCAGAACAGAAACACCTCCAGGCAGGCCCAGCCCCAACGTGGGGAAGCCTCTAATCAGAGCCTGGGAGCTGTGTGCCCAGGGGAGCATCTGGCGTCCCTTTGCCTCACTCATGCTAGGTAAGCGCTCTGGCTTTCGACTATACCTCCAGCCCTTTTTGAAACAGGGTCTCGCTAAGTTGCCCAGGCTGACCTTAAACTTGCAGTCCTCCTGCCTCACCTTCCTGATAGCTGGTATTACAGGCATGCGCCATTGTACTGACTTACCTGATGGTTTTTTTTTTTTACGGCACCAGGGATTGAACTCACAACCTCGCACCTGCCAGACAGGCGCTTAAGCCACTGAGCCAAACTCCCGACCCTAGTGTTTTGAGGCAGGGTCGCACTATGTAGCTCAGGTCGGCCTTGTGCTTGCGTTGTAGCCCAAGCCAGCCTCAAACTCATAACACTCCGCCTACCTCAGCCTCCCGCGTGCTGGGATTAAAAGCGTGTGCCACCACGCCTGGCTTACCTGATGATTTTTAAAGTTAAGAAAGTACCCATCTCAGTGTGGTGATACATACCTGTAATCCCAGCACTCGGGAGGCTGAGGCAGGAGGATCGCCATGAGTTTGAGGCCAACCTGGGGTACATAAGGAAGTTTAAGAGCAGCCCACACTACACAGTAAGACCCTGTTTCATACCCCCCCCCCGCAAAAAAAAACCGCAAAGGTGAGTGTAATGGTGCATACCTATAATCCCAGTTACTCAGGCTGAGGCAGGACAAATTTGAGCCCAATCTGGCCAATTTACCATATAATCTCAAAATAAAAAATAAAAGCAGGCTGAGAGCTGGGTGTGGTGGTGCACAGCTGTAGTCCCAACACTCAGGAGGACAAGGCAGAAAGATTTCCATGAGTTTGAGGCCAGCCTGAACTATATACCAAGACCTTGTATCAAAAAAAAAAAAAAAAAAAAAAAAAAAGAAAAGGGCTTGAGATATAACTCAGTGCTAGATCACTTGTCAATCGTGTAAGGTTCAGTCCCTTCCCTGTACCATGCACACACAGAAAAAAAGAAAGGAAAAACACACTTAACCATCACAAGAGTACAGAACTTGTAACAGCATCCCCTGTCAGAGGGCTCTCCTTCCTCAGAGGTCAGGATGTTTTAAGAGGATGTCTCTTCAATTTGTCTTCTGACCCTGAAGCCCTAAATTGAGCAAACAGCATGAGAGCTTCCTTAAACAACCCACTTAACCTTCTTCAGCCGGGCCATCCTCCTGGGGGTAATAGGAGGCACCAACCAAGTATTACTGAACTAGTCAGCAGCTGGACTGTAAACCCTCAGAGTCTCTCTGAGACCTCTCTAGTGTTTGTCTTTGTGCTTGGTTGTGAAAAAGCATTTCAGCCTGAAGGTACTGAGGTTTCAAGCCTTGATTCTTGTTTGTGTGGCCCTGGGAAGACTGCAGGTGCCTGGTGCCTAACAGGGACTTCAGTGAGTGTTGTAGGCTTGACAGTCATGAATGTTATCGTGTGAATTTCAAACATCTTCAGAGTATTAAAGAAGATGAAGTCTTGGGAAATCTTTTTGAAATATGTATAGAAAATACTCATTTTCCATGGCAGCAGATGCCTGTAATCCCAGCCGTCTGGGAGACTGAGGCAGGCAGTTGCTAGACAACTTGCAAGATCCTGCCTCTAAAAAAAAAGGGGGGTGGGTGGATGGGTATGTGATTCATTGTGAAGGCCTTGAGTTCAGTTGCCCAGTCCTGAGGGGGAAAAAACCCAACAACAAAAAACTCATTTTCTAAGTGTACTTCCTGAACACTTAGCTCATTTTTTATGTTATATCTTTAATTATTATAGATGTACGTCTTGTAAAGGCATTTATTTGTGACTACTTTAGTAATTTATGATAGATTCTGCTAGCCTGGGGCTTAGCTATCTGTAACATGACATCCGCCCTACTTGGTATCTGACCCAGAGAAACAACTTAGCTCTCCAAGAGTAGCTTTTATGTTCTCCTTCTCATTCCAGAGATAAATCTCCCGCTCCCTTTTTATACGTGTGCCTAACCCTCTCCAATCCCAAGACTCCACCCCCAGCCCCCAGTAAATCTGTGTCTCCTGTTTTACACAGGCAGATGCTCCTTCAAATCAGCTGTTAATATGCCATTTTGCCCACCTCCCAACTCCTCCCCCAGCCAAAACTGATAAAAGTAACTACACTTCTTTGTTCTTTTTTTTTTTTTTTTTTTT
>RJWM01034304.1:0-19824 GCA_004363535.1 Dasyprocta punctata | reverse complement strand
TGTTTTGTTTTTGGTTTGATTTTACTATACTTGATGGAATGGTCAACTATTGTGAAGATAACAAGATATACTATAGTAGCTACTGTTTTCCTAGTATCTTGTTTTGAAGCTCTGTACCACTTCTACTGTTTTGTTTTAAATGACTTTGTTCTGTTATGTTTTATTGGATTTTACTATCTTTAAAGTACAATTTAAATATATACATGTAATTATAATTTATGGGTAATATAATCTAAATGTGGAAAAACACAGAATCTTTCTCCTCAAGTACTCAACAAAATAAAGAAGTCACCAGTAGCAACCAAAGAAGGAAAAGAATGAAACATTTTTCCATAGGGTTTCAAAATGGTAACCACAAAAAGAAACAAAATTTTCTGGTATGATCAAGAATAGCTCTTTATAAGTCTTAACAAAATCAGAATGTAGAAAAATAATTAAATCCAAAGATTCCTGAAAATTCTCAAAATATCCTACAATTTAAGAAAGTGTAGCATAAAACAATGAGTAGTCAGATCCAAAAAAACCAAGGTAAAGCTCCAGTGAATAGAAGCCTGTCCACTAATGATGGAGCTTTAGCAGAGGCAAGAAGCACCACCCAAGTTTATCGTATTTCCATGGAGAAAGATATATAAAAATAAAAGTTTATAGGCTCCATCTGACTGCCTCTACATTAAGAAGTAATCCAAAGAACAGATTTCCTCATGAGTTTTATTCTATAGAATAACTTAATAAAAACATAAAAGGATACACAATGAAGTAACAAGCAACTTAATAAAGCTAAGAAAACAAATTCTGCATTAAAACTTATTACAAATCTAATAAGTAAATTAGAAATAACTGAATGAAATGAAATATACACAGCTTAAAAATATGAAAAATTGAAGGAAATTCGATGTAATCACAATAAATGAGGAGAAAATAAGATAAAGATTAACAGAAACTGTAAATGAACAATATAGGAAAGAAATACAATGCATGAAACACAAATTCAATGAGATATCCAAGAAATTAAAAATTCCATTGGAAGTTGGCAAAACCGCTTGAATGAAACTGAAGATAGACTTTCAGACCTTGAAGACAGGATCATAGCTAGCAATCATGAAAGGAAAGAACTTTTAAAAATACCAAGGGATCACAAAATAACAATTCAACAGCTTCAAGACGATGCGAAGCAAAACAATATAGGACTGATAGTAGTCAATGAAAATGCAGGAGTCAACGCAAATGACACTAAAAAACTGTTTACAGACGTAATAGCAGAAAATTTCCCAAACATGGGGAAAGAATCTGATATACAGATAAGTGAGGCATATAGAACTCCAAAAGGTCATAAGCAAAATAAATCTACACCCAGATATATAATAATCAAGATCCCTGAAATTCAGCATAAAAACAGAATACTAAAAGCCGTTAGAGAAAAGACACAACTCACCTATCAAGGAAAGCCCATTAGAATCATGACAGACTTCTCAACACAAACCCTCAAGTCAAAATGAGCTTGGAATGCAGAATTTCAAACCCTGAAGAAAACAACTTGCAGCCCAAATTGATGTATCCTGCAAAATTTCTTTGAAAATTAGTGGAGAAATAATATATTTCCATGACAAAGAATAACTGAAGAAATTCATGTCCACCAACCCAACCCTAGAAAGAGTGCTAAAAGACATAATAGACAGAGACAAAAATGACTACAATTCCCAGAAAAACAACAGAAAAAACAACCTGGCAGGGCAAGCAATTAAAAAAGAGGGGAAAGCAGGGAAGCAACAACAGGAAATTAACATGACAAAGTTAAGCCAGTACATATCAGTTGTAACCATCAATGTAAATAGCCTCAATTCACCAATTAAAAGAAATAGGATGACAGAATAGATCAGGAAACAGGATCCAAAATGTGCTGTATACAAGAAACACATCTGACTCAAAAGGAAACTCATATAGTGAAAGCCAAAGAATTGAGAACAATATATCATGCAATTGTAACCCAGAAAAAAGCAGGGGTAGCTATTCTGTTTTAGACAATGTGAACATCAAACCAAAAATGATCAAAAGAGATAAAGAAGGTCACTACATACTTGTTAGGAGAAAAATTCTAGAGAAAGAGATAACAATCATAAATATATATGCACCAAATACAGAAGCACATAACTCTGTAAGAAAAATACTAATACATATGAAAAACTGAATATGCAATAACACAATTGTAACAAGGGACCTTAATACCCCAATGTCACAAAGAGATCAACTAGACAAAAAGTCAGCAAAGAAACAACAGAACTCAATCCAATTTGTGAACAAATGGTCGGACCTACTAGATGTTTACAGAGTGTTCCACCCAACAACATCAGAATACATATTCTTCTCAGCTGCACATGTGACATTCTCTGAAATAGACCATATTTTATCCCATAAAACATGCTTAAGTAAATGTAAAGGGATTGAAATTATTCCATGGATATTATCTAACCATAGAGCACTGAAATTGAAAATTAATGATGAAAGAAACTGCAAAATCTACATAAACACATGCAAATTAAATAACACCCTTCTGAACAACCAATGGCTTACAGATGAAATTAAAGAAGAAATGAAGCAATACCTGCAATTCAATGAAAATGCAGATACAACATACCAGAACCTGTGGAATGCAATGAAAGCAGTCCTAAGAGGGAAATATATAGCAACGAATTGTCACATCAGGAAAACATAGCAATCACAAATAAACAACCTAATGTTGCATCTCAAGCTCCTAGAAAAAGAAGAGCAAGTCAAGCCCAAAGCTCACAGAAGGGAGGAAATTATGAAGATCAGAACAGAAATTAACACAATTGAGACTACGAAAACATTACAAAGAATTAATGAATCGAAGAGTTTGCTCTTTGAAAGAATAAACAAAATTGATAAACCTCTAGCCAACCTTATTAAAAAAGAAAGAAAGAACTCAAATTCATGCAATAAGGAACAAAAAGGGTGAAATTACTACAGATCATGTGGAAGTTCAGAAGATCATGAATGCCTTGAAAATACTTTGAAAATCTCTATGCACATAGACTAGAAATCACAGAGGAAATGAACTCCTAGAAACATATGAATTACCAAAGCTGAATCAAGAAGACATAAAAATTTTGAATAACTGAATATCAGTTATGAAATGGAAAACATAATTAAAAACTTACCAATAAAGTCCAGTTCCTGATGTGTTCACAGCTGAATTCTACAAGAAATTTAGAGAAGACTTAATGCCAATATTCTTCAAACTCTTTAATGAAATTGAAACTGAAGCAATTATCCTTAACTCATTCCTGAGGCAAGTACTACTCTGATACAAAAACCAGAGAAAGACTCAACCAAAAAGGAGAACTGTAGGTCAGTCTTACTAATGAATACCAATGCAAAAATTCTCAATAAAATACTAGCAAAAATAATGAGCAAATCATGAAGATTATACTTCATGACCAAATACAATTTATCCCAGGGATTCAAGCATCTTTGAACCATCATTCAACATATGTAAACCAATAAATGTAATACACCACATCAACAGAAGCAAAGACAAAAATCACATGATCATTTCAGTAAATGCAGAAAAAACTTTTGATAAAGTCCAACACCTCTTCATGATAAAAATCCTACAGAAAATCAGAATAAATGGTCTCTACCTCAATCTGATAAAATCCATCTATGACAAACCAACAACCAACATCATATTAAATGGACAAAAACTGAAAGCTTTCATTCTAAAATCAGGAACAAGACAAGGATGTCCATTATCACCACTCCTGTTCAATATACTTTTGGAAACATTAGCCAGAGCAATTAGACAAGAGAGAGAAATAAAAGGAATAAGGATAGCAAATGAAGAAGTTAAATTATCACTATTTTCAGATGACATAACACTCTACATAGAAGACCCCAAAAACTCCATCAAAACATGAATACAAAGTCAATACTATAAAATCAATAGCATTCCTGTACACAAACAACAAAGTCACTGAGAGAGAAATCATGGAAATAGCACTTTTCACAATAGCATCCAAAAAAAAATGAAATACTTAAGAATCAGCCTAACAAAGGATGTAAAAGACCTATACATTGTAAACTATAGTTCTCTAAAAAAGGTGATTGAAAAGGATTTCAGAAAAAGGAAAGATACCCCTTGTTCTTGGATGGGAAGAACCAACATAATAAAAATGTCCATAGTCCCAAAATTGTTATACAGATTTAATGTAATTCCAATAAAAATTACCATTAATATACCCCCACAAATCTAGAGAAAATATTCCTAAAATTCATTTGGAAACAGAAGAGACGTAGAATGGCAAAGGCAATTCTGTGCAACAAAGGTAAGGCAGAAGGCATCACAATCCCAAACTTGAAATTATACTACAAAGCTAGTGTGAAAAAATTAGCATGGTACTGGCAAAAAAGCAGACCTGAGGACCAATGGAACAGATTAGAAGATGCATGCACAACTACAAAGACCCTCAGCCACCTTATCTTTGACAGAGGAGCAAAACATGTTCACTGGAAGAAAGATAGCCTCTTTAATAAATGGTGCTGGAAAAATTGGCTTTCCACATGCCAAAGACTAAAACTAGACCCATGTCTATCACTCTGTAATAAACTAAATTCAAAATGGATCAAAGATCTAAATATTAAAATAGATACACTAAACCTACTGGAAGACAAGTTAGGTAGAAATTTTCATGACAACAGAGGTAGGCAAAGAGTTCATGAACAAAATGCAAACTGCACAGGAAGTACTTTACAGAATCAACAACTTGGATCTCATTTGATTAAAAAGTTTTTGCACTTCAAAAGAAATCACCAACATACTGAAAAGAAAACCCACAGAATGGGAAACAATTTTAGCCAATTGTCCCTCCAACAAAGGACTTTTATCTAGAACATATAAAGAATTGAAGAAACTCAGGACCCAAATTCAAAGATCCAATCCAAACACAGGCATCTGAGATGAATACACACTTCTCAGTTGCAGAAATACAAATGGAAAACGAATACATGAAGAAATGTTGAACATCACTAATCATTTGAGAAATGCAAATTAGAACAGCACTGAGATTCCTTCTCAATTTCAGAAAGAATGGCCATTATCAAGAAATCAATGAATAACAAATGTTGGTAGGGCTGTGGGGAAAAAGGAATGCTTCTCCACTGTTGGTGGGAGTGTAGACTGGTACAACCACTGTGAAAATTAGTGTGGAGATTCCTCAAAAAACTAGGATCAGAAGTTCCATTCAATCTAGCTATTCCCCTTCTGGGTATTTTCCCAGAAAAATTGAAAACGTCATGCTACAGCAAAATATATGGCATTCATGTTTATAGAAGCATAATTTATAACAGCTAAATCTTGGAAACAACCCAAATGCTCATCAACTGCAAAAGGGATAAAAAAAAGATGTGGTATTTTTATATAATGGAGTATTGCTCAGCTATAAAGAAGGACAAACTTGAGCCTTTTATAGGTAAATGAATGCCACTTCAGACCGTGCTCATAACTGAAATAAATCAAACTCACATGTGTAAACATCATATTGTCTTCCTAGTATAAAAAAAACTGAAAGAGTAATAAGATCCAAAACATATAACAGGTATTGTGAAAATGAAGGTGAAAGACAGCGCTCATAGGAAAGAACAACAGGGACAGAGAAAAGGAAGAAGGGAAAACATCATATGTATATAGGTATACATGTATATGTGTGTATTATATGTATATAGGTATACATGTATATGTGTGTATGTGTATATATACAAGATAAATACCTATATTACTAATCTCTGTGAGTTCAACAAAAAGAACAGTTTGTGCTTTCATTGTTTGATTGTTCAAACATTTTTTCATGCCTAAATCTTGTAATCTGAACAACTACTTCTGAGATAACAATACGCCATAAATTAACTAATATTAATTTCCTACTTTTTTAAAGTTGTGTATCATTTCTGTCTTTTGTTTTACTTTGTCTTTAAAATAAAAAAATAACTACAAAGAAAATGAATGTAGTAAACAAAATGATCAGAGATCTTACTAAAGACACTAAGGCAAAGAAGCTGAGCTAAATAAAATTATACCATACATGAATGACCAGTTTAACAAAGAATAGCCAAAAAGTCTATGAAAAAGGTTCCAAATATGAATTCTGGAAATCAAAAATTATATTGAAAATATAGGCAAAAGAAGTGACTTAGGTAAAGATGTTATCAGAATTAGAGGACAGAAATGCCTCCAAAGACCAATTACTAAAATATACCTTACAAACAACAAGAGAACATTAAAAATGGATCCAACAGCTTTTAAATAATGCAAAAAAAAAAGACCACTAAGATTAATTTGAGTTAATGAAAATTCACAAGAGTTCAAAAGGGCATAAAATACCTGTTTTTAGAAATAGCAACAAAAATCTTTCCAAATAAAAACAAACATACAGATAAGTGGGAAATATAAAACCTCAAATAGCTATGATCAAAAGAAAACCTGTCCACATCACATCATAGTCAGAATCTCAGAACTCCAACACATGGACAGAATCTTAAAAACTGTTAGAGAAAAGCGATGAATCACTTATCAAGTTATGATTAGAATTATAGCAGACTTCTCTATACAAACTTTAATGGCCAGAGAGCTTGGAGTAAAGTGTTGCAAGCCCCAAAAGATAACAACTTCCAACCCAGACATTTATATCCTGAAATTTTTTCTTTCAAAATTGATGGAGAAATAAGGTATTTTCATGACAATGATCATCTCAGTAAAACTGTGACCACCAAGCCAGCAATACAAAAAAAAAAAAAATTCAAGGATATTCTACAAATAAACAGTGAGAACAGTATTGCCAAAAAATCTAATTCAGTGAGTACACCAGGCAGGGTGAGCAGTTAAGTGGAAGGAGATATGGTGGGGGGAGAAATCACCAATAAGAAAATGCCATGATAGGAATAAATCAATACCTTACAGTAATAACTCTCAATGTCAATGATCTCAGTCCCCCAAAAGACACAGATTGGCAGAAAGTATCAATAAACAAAATTCACCAATATGCAGTACACAAAAACATATTTAATCCAAAAAGAAATATACCAGTAAAAAGGTTGGGAAACAATAGTCCATGCAATGAGAACCAGGAAAAAAAGCAGGAGTAGTGATCCTAATTTCAAAGTAGATTTCAAGCCAAAACTAATCAGAAGAGGCAAAGAAGGTAACTACTTATTGCTTAAGGGAAAAAATTGACTGAAAAATATAATAATTATAAACATATACACAACAAACACTGGTGTGCCCAACTTCATAAAATACTACTGGACATAAAAAAATTGATAAGGGCCAGGGATATAGCTCAGAGGCATAAGTGCCTTCCTGGCAAGCACAAGGTCATGAGTTCAATTTCCAGTACCCCCCAAAAAATTGATAAACACCAACATAATTGTAAAGGGGGACCTCACTACCCCATTGTCATAAATAGATAAACTAGACAAAAATAATACAAAAAATATACAAAGATATATGAGTTGAACCAAACTTTTGAACAAATGGACTTAATAGATAGCCACAGAGTGTTCCATCCAATAACAACAGAATACACATTCTTCTCAGCAGCACATGGGACTTGCTCCAAAATAAACCACATGCTAGCCCATAAAACATGCTTAAATAAATTCAAAAGATTTAAAATGATAATATCCCATGCATATTATAAAATCACATTGCAATGAAACTAGAAACCAATGGCAGAAGAAACCATGCAAATTACACCAATACATGGAAATTAAATAATGTCCTCAAGGAACAAAGTAGACAGTTCTAGAATCAAGTGACGTTGCCAGTACAACACATCAGAACCTATGGGACACAGTGAAAGCAGTCCTAAAAGGGAAGTTGAGAACTATGAATACCCACATTGCATGAACAGAATAAAAACCTAACAATGTACCTAAGATCCTGGCAAAACAAGAACAATCTAAATCCAAAGGTAGTACTAGGAAGTAAATTATTAAGACCAGGACAGAAATCCATGAAATTGAAACACAACAAAACTACAAGGGATCAATGAATTGAAGAATTGGTTCTTTGAAAGAATAAAATAGGCAAACCTTTAGTCAATCTAACCCAAAAAAGGAAAGAAAAGACTCAAATGAATACAATTAGAAATGAAAAATGTAAAATTACAATGGACTCTGCCAATATTCAGATGATTACTAATAACAGTTTTGAGAGCCTGTTTCCTAATAAAATGGAGAGTTCAGAAAAAATGGATATGAACTACCAAAACTGAACCAAGAAGATATAGAAACCTGAATAATCCAATGTCTAGCAATGACATTGAAGAATTAATAATAATAATAAGAATATAATAATAAACTACCTACTAACAAGTGTCCAAGTCCCAATGAATTCATTGCCAAATTCTATAAGAACTTTAGAGAAGATTTTATGCCCAAATCCCTCAAACTCTTCAATGAAATAAAATGGAAAGGAGTACTCCCAAATTCATTCCTGGAAAGTAACATTGCCCTGATTTCAAAACCAGAAAAGACTCCCACCAAAAAAGGGAACTACAGGCCAATCTTTTTAAGAAACATACATCAAAATTCTCAGAAAGATACTGGCAAACAGAATGCAACAAATCATCAAAAACATCATACATCATGACCAAGTAGGATCCTAGAGATGCAGAGTTGGTTCAACACATGCAAATCAGTAAGTGTAACATACTGCAAAAACAAAAGCAAAGACAAAAGTCACAAGATCATCTCAATTGACATAGAAAAGGCCTTTGACAAAACCCAACATATATTTATGAAAAAAAAAAACCTGAAAAACATAAGGAAAGATTTTATCTCAATCTGATAAAAGCCATTTATGACAAACAAATGGACAACACTATATTAAGTGGAAAGAAGCTTAAAACATTCCCTCTAAAATCAAGAATAAGACAAGGATATCTGCTGTAACCACTACTATTCAATATAGTTCTCAAAACATTAGACAGAGAAATCAGACAAGGGAAAGAAATCAAAGGGATATGTATAAAAAAAGGAAGAAGTCAAATTATAATTGAGTTCTGGGAAGATGGTGGAGCAGTAAGCAGCAGAGTAAACAGTCTCTCTGAGAGTCACCATTCAGACACTGGAATATAGCATGATGAGGAAGACAAGTAGGAAGGAAGTAGATCCCTTGGGTCCAGGAAGAATCTGAAGTGTGAACTGAAGCTCACAGAGAGAGTAAAAAACAAAAAAACTTCAACAAAGAATAAGGCGGCAGCTGGTGGCACCTTTGCCTGGGGCCAGACTCACTGTGCGAGAGTAGCTGTTGGAATACAAGGACACACGGTCAGTGTGACAGTGATGGTTGGTGATCCCAGAGGCCTCTGCAGAGAGGTGCAGCGTGGAGGGGAGCAGCAGATCTGGAGAACTGCACTAGCAGTGGTGAGTATACAGGACTCAGTCCTCCCGAGGGAGAGGGCAATTGGCCAGGAGCCATTTTGGAGTTGGGCTGGATAAGCCCAGAACCCAGAACTGCTGCCAGCTTCCTCCAGCAGTTCCTAGCTGGGCACTGACCCATGGAAATTGCTTGGACTGTGGCAAGCCCAGTGAGTCTGGTCTCAAGGCAGGCCTGCTAAGGTTATCCACTACACTGCCATAAAGCAACTGCTGGCTTGCTGGGATAGAGTGGCACAATTCAGGACTCTGTCTCCACAGGCTGACTACTAGTGAACCCAGAGAGAATCCTGAAAATGGATTATTATTTTTTCTTTTCTTGTTTGTTTTTGGTTTGTTTTATTCAGTTTGTTTTTTATTTCTCTCTTTCATAGTGTTTTTTTTTTATGAGTGTGAAAGTGGTTCCTAACCTCTTTGTGGGTGTGGTTCTGTTCTGTTCTACCTTTTACCTCTTCCACCTCTCTTTTCCTTCAGTCTTCTGTCCCAGTTTCCCCAAGTTGGTGGAATCCATCTCTGTCCTCCAACCTTACTTGTAATCTCTTTCTCTTTTTCTAATTGTCCATTTTCTCCTTAATCCATTTTAAATTTTAAACCTGAGGACAAAATTGACACATTACAGACTTACATATTGCATATAATTATCTGGTTTGTTTTACATTTTGTTATATAATCACAAATCTAGTTCATAAGGTTAAAAGTTGCAAATTAAGGGTTAGCTCAGTTTGTTGTTTTACGGGCTATGTTTGATGTTTTTGGTACCACCATAGCCAAAATTGACATAATTGTTCTAAGCAGCTGTTGGCCCTGATAATTCATGACTGAGATTAACTAAGGGTCACAGAAAATACTGTAGCACAGTGCCAAAGAACCCGGGACTAGGCCAAATGAGCAACAATTTCTCATCCCCAACAAACTGAAGAGGTAAGATCTTTCACCAGACTCCAAACCCAAAAACCAGCTAACCTGGAAGATACTTCAGAGATGTAATCATCACCTACGGGTCCTAAATACCACCAAAAAAGCAAACCACCATAGGCACTTACAAGCATCACTCTAGGAATTAAACTGAAAAAAGAAAAGAAATGAGAAGACACTTAAACAAGATGCAACCTCAGACATCCAGTTCACCAAAGTCAAACCCAGGGGGCAATGATGTGGGACAATCTGAAAGCCCCCCCCACCAGGTCTCTCTGAAGTGGTAACAACAAAGCAATTGACTGAGGCTCTGGAAAAAAATGAAATCATAAATAATCTCTCAAATAACTACAGAGATTACCAAAATACACACCATTCTTTGCACTGTTAGAGCAGACACAGACAAAAAAGCAGATAAGCTTAAGCAAATTATGGAGACACAGCATAGGAAACAAATAGAATCCATAAAGTAGATTCCAGCAGACATCCAGGAGAATAAAAACACCACTGAAAGAATTCAAAGCAGATTCAGCTAATGTGAGGACACGATCTCAGATATTGAAGACAGGCTTTCAGTTAGCAACCAGGAAAATAAAGATTTCTCAAAACTAGCAAGGCACCATGAGAAATCAATCCAGCAGCTGCTAGATGAGGCAAAGAAGAATAATTTAAGATTAAGTGGAGTCAATGAACAAGCAGGAGATACCACAAATGACATTAAAAACATGTTCACAGACATCATGACAGAAAACTTTCCTGGTAAAGAAAAAGAATTTCACATACAAATAAATGAGGCATCTAGAACTCCAATTAGCAATGATCCAAAAAACAAAAAAACTACATCCAGGCATATCATAGTCAAGATTCAAGAAATTCAACACATGAATAGAATCTTAAAAGCTGGAAGGGAAAAGAAACAAATCACCTGTAAAGGAAAGCCCATCAGAATCACAGCTGACTTCTCAACACAAACTCCAAGCTCTGAAGAAAAACAACTTTCAACCCAGATTGATGTGTTCTGCAAAACTATCTTTCAAAACTGATGAAGAATAATATACTTCCATAACCAAGAACATCTGAGGAAATTTATCACCACCAAACCAGAAAAACAAAATGTTCTGAAGGACATTCTAGAAAGAGATAATAAGGACTACAGCTCCATGAATCCCAACAGAAGAAATCCACCAGGAAAGGCAAACAATTAGAGGGATGGGGGAAAAACAGGGGAAGCCAACAACAGGAAAATAACATGACAAAAATAAGTCAATACATATGAACTTTAACCATCAATGTTAACTGTCTCAATTCACCAGTCAAAAGACACAGATTTTCAGAATGAATCAAGAAGCAAGATCCACAATATGCTGCATACAAGAAACACATTTAATTAAAAAAAATTCATACACTGAAAGTCAAAGTATGGAAAAATAATACTCTATGCAACAGGAATCCAGAAAAAAGCAGGAGTAGCTATTCTATTAACAGACAAAGTGAATTTCAAGCCAAAACTGATTAAGAGAGACAAAGAAGGTCACTATATCCTCAAGAAAGGAGCAATCCAAGAAGAAGAGATAACAAACAGAAATATATATGCAACAAATACCAGTGCACCCTGCTATATAAAACAATTACTAATGATCATGAAAAATCAAATAAGCCCTAATACAACTGTATTGGCAGACCTCAATACTCCACTGTCACAAAAAGACAGATCAACTAGACAAAAAGTTAATAATGAAATATTAGAACTAAATCAAACTTTTGAGCAAATAGATTTAGTAGATGTCTATAAAGTGTTCCACCCCACAACATCAGAATACAGTCTTCTCAGCTGCACATGGGACATTCTCCAAAATAGACCATACACTGGCTCATAGAACATGCTTAAGCAAATGCAAAGGAATTGAAATTATCTCATGCATACTATCAGACCACAGTGCAATGAAATTGGAAATCCATGCCAAAGGAAAGCACAAGAACTTCATCAACACATGGAAATTAAATAGCACCCTACTGAACAACCAGTGGGTCACAGATGAAATTAAAGAAGAAATTAGACAGTTTTTACAGTTGAATGATAACAATAATACATCACACTAGAACTTGTGGGAAAGCAAACTTAAGAGGGAAATTTATAGCAATAAATACCCATATCAGGAAAACAGAGCAAGCACTTATAAACAACTTAATGTTGAACCTCAAACCTCTAGAAAAAGAAGAGCAGGATAAACCAAAAGTCCATACAAGAGAGGAAATTATAGATCAGAGCAGAAATTAACACATTGGAGACTTAAAAAAGTACAAAGAATCAATGAAGCAAAGAGTTGGTTCTTTGAAAGATTAAATAAAATTAACAGACCCTTAACCAACCTTATAAAAAAATGAAAAAAGACTCAAATCCACGCAATTAGAAATGAAAAGGATGAAATCACAACACACCCTGCAGAAATCCAGAAAATCATCTAAACCTACTTTGAAAACTTGTATTCTAATAAGATGGAAAATACAGAAGAAATGGACAGATTCCTAGATACATATGAATTACCAAAGCTGAATCAAGAAGATAATAAAAATCCTAAATAACCCAGTATCAATAAATGAAATCAAAGATGTAATTAAAAACCTATCAACAAAGAAAATCTAAGGCCCTGATGAATTCACTGCTGAATTCTGCAAGAAATTTAGTGAAGACCTAACACCACTACTTATCAAACTCTTTAATGAAAGTGAAAGGGAAGCAATATTCCCAAATTCATTCCTGGAAGCACGCATTCCAAAACCAGAGAAGGACCCAACTAAGAAAGAGAATTACAAGCCAATGTCCCTAATAAACATTGATGCAAAAATCTTCAATAAGATACTAGCAAACAGACTGAAGCAAATCATCAAAAAGATTGTACACCATGATCAAGTGGGATTCATCCCAGGGATACAGGGATGGTTAAACATACATAAATCCACAGATGTAATACAACATACTAATAGAGTCAAGGACAAATATATGATCATGTCAATAGATACAGAAAAAGTTTTTGACAAAGTCCAGCACCCATTCATGATAAAAACCTTACAGAAAATTGGAAGAGATGGTCTTTATCTCAATCTGATAAAGGCCATGTATGACAAACCAATGGCCAACATAATACTAAATGGACAAAAACTGTAAGCTTTCACTCTAAAATCAGGAACAAAACAAGATGTCAACTATCTCCACTCTTATTCAACATAGTCCTGGAAACTTTAGCTGGAGCAATTAGACAAGAGAAAGACATAAAATGAATAAAGACAGCAAAGGAAGAAGTTAAACTACTGTTATTTATAAATGACATGATACTCTACAATAGAAGACCCCAAAAACTCCACCAATAGACTTCTAGATTTAGTAAGCAAATTCAGTAACATAGCTGGTTACAAAGTCAACACTCAAAAATCAGTAGCCTTCTTGTGCACGAATAACAAACTCACTGAGAGAGAAATCAGGAAACAATACCTTTTACAATAACATCCAAAAAAAATGAAATACCTAGGAGTCAATCTAGTAAAGGATGTAAAAGACCTCTACATTCAAAACTATAGTACTCTGAAAAAGGAGATTGAAGAGGATTTTAGAAAATGGAGAAATATCCCCTCTTGGGTAGGAAGAACCACCAAAGTTGATACGGATTCAATGCAGTCCCAAATAAAATTCCAATAGCATATCTCACAGAATTAGAGAAAACAATCCTAAAATTCATCTGGAACCAGAAGAGACCTAGAATAGCAATCCTGGGCAACAAAGACAAGATGGGGGCACCAAAATTCCTTATTTGAAATTATACTATAAAGCTACTGTGATAAAAGCAGTGTGGTACTAGCAAAAAAAAAAAGGCCCAAATATCAATGGAATGGATTATAAGATGCAGAAACAACTCCAGACACACTAAGCCACCTTATCTTGTACAAAGGTGCCAAACACATTCACAGGAAGAAAGATAGCCTCTTTAATAAATGGTGCTGGAAAAACTGGCTCTACATATGCCAAAGATTAAAATTGAACCCATATCATTCACCATGTACTATGCTAAAATCAGAATTGGGCAAAGATCTTAATATTAAAACAGAAATGTTAAACCTGCTGGAAGATAGAGTAGGTAAAACTCTTGAAGACATTAGTGTAGGCAAAGACTTTATGAACAAAACCCCAACTGCACAGGAACTATCACAAAGAATCAACAACTGGGATCTCACCATACTGAAAAGCTTTTGCACAGCAAGAGAAACCACCAACAGAGTAAAGAGATAGCCCACAACGTGGGAGAAAATGTTTGCCAGCTGTTCCTCAGACAAAGGATTACTATCAAAAACATATAAAGACCTCAAAAAAAAAATCAGTCCTCCCAGATTTAAAGACCCAATCCAAAAATGGGCACTTGAGATGAATACATATCGGGGACCCAGCCTAGATCCCCAATCTTCCCAACGAGTGTACAGCGAAGGCTTAAATAAATGAGACAAGTGGTATGATTTTAGGACTCCAGGAGGATCAAAGCCCTTACAGAGTTCTTGACTCTGTAGCTATCATGAGGGCTAAGACAAAGAGCTTCTCTGGACCACCTGTATTTATTTCCATAGCAGACAAAGAGAGGGGATACTGAGGGAAGTGCTGGAACTGAGCAGAACCTTGAGAGTCACTTCAAGGACACCTCCAAGTAGTGAAAAATGCCAGAAAAAGGAGAACTATCTTACCTCCAAGATGGCATTTGTGGTGGGACTGAGATGCCTGCAGGGTAAGATGCCTGCAGCTGCAGTCTCTATATACATAATTGATTGTGGAGCCAAGATGTCATCAGCTGTGGCCTTCATCTTGCCCTTTGAGGTATCTCTGACCTCATCAACCACTACAGGCCTCAGCCAAGACCAGTGATTCATAGAGGTTCACTTACTATGAGTCAGCTACCATCGCCAGGCCAGGGGCCTAGGCCTAGGACAGGCTCACAGATAAATAAAAAGCCAATTAGTTAATTTCTAAATCCTGTTAAGAGCCACTTCGTAGTGGTCTCCAACAAATACACACTTCTCAGATGAAGAAACACAAACAGAAAGTAAATACATGAAAAAACGTTCAATGTCATTGGTCATTCGAGAGATGTAAATTAAAACAACACTGAGATTCCATCTCACCCCAGAAAGAATGGCTAGTATCAAGAAATCAACCAATAACAAATGCTGAAGAGGCTATGGGGGAAAAGGAACCCTTCTCTGCTGTTGGTAGGAATGCAGACTGGTGCAACCACTGTGGAAATCAGTGTGGAAATTCCTCAAAATCTAGGATTGGAGGTCCCATTCAACCCAGCTGTTCTCCTTCTGGATATCTTCCCAAAAGAATTTAAAACATCATACTACGGTGATATATGTGCACCCATGTTTATAGCGGCACAATTTATAATAGCCAGATCTTGGAAACAAACTAAATACCCACTGAATGAGAAACAGATAAAAAAAAGATGTGGTATTTATATACAATGGAGTACTACTCAGTCATAAAGAATGATAAAATGGACACTTTTATAGGTAAATGGATGCACCTTGAGAACATACTTACTAGTGAAATAAATAAGACACACATGTGTAAACATTGTATTATTTCAATAGTGTGACAAGCTAAAAGAAAAAAACATATGTATATGTGTGTATATGTATATAAAAAGTAATTAAGATAGACTACTGATGTCTCTGAGTTCACTGAAGAGAAAGATTTGTACTGGTATTGTTCGGACAATTGAAGGCAGATACCTTGTGCTCTGGGTGAATGATTTGGGATGACAATGTGCAGTGTATGTACCATTGTTGCTCCTGACTGATGTGCCTTGAAATTTTGTTCTGGTTTTTTTTCCTTCTTCTTCTTTTTCTATCTTTGAATAAAATGAATTTTAAAAAGTTATCATTGATCCTCTGCATACAGGACCCAAAAAATGCCACCAAAAGTCTCCCAATTTTTTTATTTTGAAGAGAATAAACCAAAAGAAATAAAATAGAACAGAGTCAATCAAAACAAAACAATGAATGTGATATAAGACTTCAAAACAAGATAAAAGGAAATCAATAATGGCTACCATAATGCCTCTTGTTATCTACAAAATAACTGTCCATATCATCAGGCATAACAAAATCAAACAAAACAGAGCAGAATAAAACCAATCAAAACAAAACAATAAAAGCAATGCAGGACTTCAAAACAAGACCATAGGGATACAACAGTGGCTAGCATAATGCATCTTGTTATCTCCAAAGCAGTTGCTTATACCATCAGACATAATAAAATCAAACAAAACAAAATAGAATAAAATCAATCAAAAGAAAGCAAGTAAAGCAATACAGGGCTTTGAAACAAGATAATAGGAAGTCAATAATGGTTACCATATTACATTTTGTTATTTTTTAAATAGCTGTCCTTGCCATCAAATATAACAAAATCAATCAAAACAAAACAGAATAAGCCAAACAGAACAATGAAAACAATACAGGGTTTCAAAACAGGACAATAGATTAACAATGGTCACTGCCTTCCCTTTTTAGACATTTCCTCCCGTTTCACTTTCACAATATCTATTGTACATTTTGGATCCCACTAAATCCTTTAGTTTTTTACACTAGGGAGACAACACAATGTTCACCCATGTGACTCTGAACCATTTCACCTATGAGCATGATCTCAAGTTGTATCCATTTATTCACAAGAGTCTCAAGGTTATCTTTCTTTATAGCTGAGTAGCTTTCCATTGTATAAAAATGCCATATATTTCTTGTCCATTCTGCAGTGGATGGGAAAGCAACCCCTACTTTTTTCACACAGAGCATTATTTTCTCTCTTTTGACTTTTAGTCTATGAATTTCCTTTTGAGTTAAATGTTCTTCTTGAGTAAAGAATATTGATGGATCCTGTCTCCTGATCCACTCTGCCTGTGTTTCTTTTTATTGGTGAATTGAGGTCATCTACATTAAGGTTATGGCCAACATGCACTGGCTCATCTCTGACATGCTATTTTCCTGCTGTTGGCTGCCTACCTTTCCCCTCCATTCAATTGTATGCCCTACTCAGTGATCCCCCTTCTACCACTGTTTCTGGAACCATAGTCTTTTTTATCTCTCTCTAGAATGTCCTTCAGTATTCTTTATAGGGTTGGTTTGGTGGTCATGTACTCCTTCAGTTGTTCTTTGTCATGGAAGTATCTTGTTTCCCCATTAATTTTGAAAGATAGTTTTTCAAAGTACATCAATTTGGGTTGGAAGTTGTTTTCTTTCAGGACTTAAAATACTTCACTCCAACCTCTTCTTGACTTGATGGTTTGTGTTCAGAAGTCTGTTGTGATTCTGATGGGTTTTCCTTTGTAGATGATCAGTTTCTTTTCTCTAACAGCTTTTAATATTCTGTTCTTGTGCTGAATTTCCGAGATCTTGATTGTTGTATATCTAGGTGTAGATTTATTTTGGTTTTGGTTATCTGGAATCTATATTCCTCACTTATCTGTACGTTATATCCTTGTCCCATGCTTGAGAAATTTTCTGCTATTACTTCTGTAAATAGACTATTAATGTCATTTGTGTTGACACCTGCTTTTTTCACTGACACCTATTATTCTTAAATTATTTTTCTTTGTGTCATCTTGCAGCTGTTGAATTATTTCCTTGTTCCTTGTTATTTTTAAGAGATCTTTCCTTTCATAATCACAAGCTGCACACCTGTTTTCAAGGTCTGAAAATCCATCTTCAGTTTCTTTCAAGTGGTTTTGCCTGCTTTCAATGGAGTTTTTAATTTCCTGGATATCTCTTTGAATCTGTTTCATGCATTCTAAATCTCTCATATTGTTCATTCATGGTTTCCTTCATTTTCCTATGCTCTTGTATTTCTTATCTATGTCATCTTTAGAGATACTTAGCAATTCTTTTATTATGTTTTTCATTTCTTCTTTCACCTGAGATAGTATTTCTGTTCTAATTTCTTTTATTGCCTCATGAAGTTGTTTCTTTATTTCAGTTGCCATCACTTCAGACACTTCAGGTGTGTGACTCTCAATATCTTCCATGTTTACATATCCTGGACTTGCTCAGATTGGGTTGGAGTCCAGAGACTGCCTTTTGCTTCTTCATCTTGACATTTTCCTGGGTTCTTCCTAACAAGCAGGTAGTGGGGTCCCAGGCACTTCCCACATTGACTACAATTTCCCCAAAGTGTGACTGTTTGGTTCTCCTGGCCAGTACTGGCTATGGGTATCCAAAGGCAGCCACTGGGTGTGTTGGTGCAGGGCCAGCTGCTGTTTTTCCCAGCCCATGTTGGCTACCTGGAGTGGGAAGCATCCCCCAATGGTGGCTGGAGTGCATGCGAGGGCAGGGCCAGCTGCTGCCTCCTGGTCCTGAACTGGTTACCAGCAGGAAGCATCCCCCAGTGGCAGCTGGAAAGCATGTGAGGGCAGGGCCAGTTGCTACCTCCTGGTCCTGAGCTGCTTACTAGTGGGAAGCATCCCCCAATAGTAGCTGGTGTGCATGTGGGGGCAGGGCCCACCATTGCTTCCCGGACCTGAGTTGGTTACTGATGGGAAGCATCTCCCAATGGTGGCTGGAGTGCCAAGGCTTTCAAAATTAATATTCAAATTCAGTAGCACAACAGAATACAAAATCAACACTCAAAAATGAGTAACATTCCCATACACCAATAATAAAGTCACCAAGAAAGACATTAGGGAAATGATACCTTTCCCAGTATGATCAAGAAAAATTAAATACTTAGGAATTAACCTAACCAATAAAGTGAAAGATCTCTACAATGAAAACTACATTACTCCGAGAAAGGTATTTGAAGAGGACATCAGAAAATGGAAAGATATCCTTGTTCTTGGACAGGAAGACCCAATATAGTCAAAATGATCATTCTTCCAAAACTGTAATCCATATGTAATGCATTGCAATCAAAATACCAACAGCACTCCTCACAGAACTAGAAAAATCAATCCAAAAATTCACATGGAACCACGAGAGTCCTAGAATAGGAAAAGCAATTCTGGGCAACAAGGACAAAGCAGGAGGTATCACAGTCCCAGATTTAAAGTTATATTGCAAAGCTATAATGATAAAAACAGAACAGAACTGACAGATAAATATGGTCAATGGAACAGAATAGAGGATGCAGAATCAACTCCAGGCATAATTTGGTTACTAGATCTTTAATGAAGGGGCCAAAAACTTATACTGAAAGAAAACCTCTTTAATAAATGGTGCTAGGAAACCTGGTTATTCAAAAGCAGAAGATTAAAGCTATACACATACGTCTTTCCATGCACTACTAAACTAAGATCTAAATGGATCAAAGATCTAAATATTAGAACAAAAACACTTAACCTCCTGGAATACAAAATAGGTTAAATTCTTGAAGATGCAGGCATGGGCAAGGACTTGCTGAACAGAACTTCAGTTGCACAAGAAATA
>RJWM01034303.1:0-19824 GCA_004363535.1 Dasyprocta punctata | reverse complement strand
CTAAGTTTTATAATACTATGGTGGTTTTAAAACATATTCAACTGATCAACCAATGCAAAAGAACAATGTGAATGCTATGTGACTTCTAAGGCTGGGTTTTAAATAAAGCCACAGAGCTTTTTCTTACCTCTCAGGACATTTGTCCTCATTACCATAGGAGAAGTTATAGGTCACTATGCCGTGAGGAAGCACAAGCTACTGAAGAAAAGCTGCATAGGTGTTTGGGTTTATCTGGCTTATAGCTCCATCTGAAGCTCTAGGGCACAGCTGGTAACAACAGCCAGATATGAGTGGTGAAACCTCCAATTATTTCTTCTCCTCCTAGGGGATGAGTTACCCCCACCTTCAGTCCTTTCCTGCTGAGTAATCACAACCCTACCACTCCCAATTTCAGTAAGCTTTGGAATCACTTGTTATATAGTAAGAGATAAGTGTACAGAAAACTTACCTAAGAATCATCTACATTTATAGAAATATTTTGCCTATTGAATTAGATAACTGAAAAAAAAACTAAGCTGTAGCTCAATGTAGTTTAAAAATTCAGAGTGTTTTAATTACTGAGTTTGCAAATAAGAGCGAACACTATTTAAAACATTCTAAAACTGAATGTTGTATTTCTGATATAAACGTTTAATATCAAAATTAGTAAATTGATCCTTAAGAAAAAATGTTTTGAAAAACATAATAAATTTAAACTAAGCATTAAATCAAAGTAAATTTCTGCCTTATCTTTTCTATATATAGTAACTTCTCTCACAGACATCAGAGCATATCAACAAGCATGATCCCTTTTTAATTGCTTTAAGTATGAATTTATGTATACAGAATCTTTTTACTTACGTTTTTGAGAGTATTAGTGTTTGATATTTTTTCCCCCGGTGTGTTATTAGCCCTCATTATAACTGTTTTTATTTAGATTCTATATTTGTCTGTGTGGTATATATGCCTGGCAGGGCTAATGGTATTAACTGTGTTTTCTTACTTTCTGTATTTTTGCTGCTCTGGCTTTGGAAAACTTAAAAACTTGTGAAGATACTGCCCCTCGTAGGAAAAGGCAATTATTAGAGATAGCAAAGGACTCAGGTGGGAGCATCCTTTTCACACATAAACTCTTCAAAATTGAGATGTTGCCAATGTGAAGGTCTTAGGAGACGGTAGGGTCTTTAAAAGACAATTAAGCTATGAGGGTTCCTCCGTTATGCATAGGAGTTGGTATCCTATTCATGACACAGAGGGGTTTCACTGAGCAAATTTGAATCTGATTTTGAAATTCTACTCTTCTGCTATGTGAGGACACAGCGTTTGTCATTTGTGCCCTTCTGTGTGGTCATGCAAGAAAACTCTCACCAGATGCTGTTGATTTCAGCTGCTAGAACTGTCAAAAATGATTTTTAAAATGTAAATGCCCCAATTTATGGTGTTCTGGTAGAGCAACACAAATGTACCAGACAGAAATTGGTACCAGAAGAGGGTGGTGTAATCACAGTAGATATCTAAAAATGCGGGGAATGCTTGCGGACTGGGTAACCTCTATTGTGAATGGCATAGAAGACAATTTTAGTGAGACTTCAGAAGGGACCGGTATGAATAGGCTTATTTTCTTAGAGATTACTCAAGTGTTCAAAACAGAATGTTGGCAGAAACATGGATTGTAAAGACTGTTCAAATGACATATTAAATAGAAATGAGGAATATCTTAATACAAACTGGAGGAAAGGCTGACCTGGTTATAAAATGACAAAGAACTTGGCTGGAGGCCATCATACTCATGTCCTGGAACTTTATGGAAGGCAGAATTTATAGTTGGTAAAGTAGTGCATTTGACAGAAAAGGGAAAAACTCTGCAAAAAAGGGTCTAGGAGTACCTGTGTCTTCACCTAATTGTGCGTAGTTAAGATAAGAGGAGAGTGAAACAATTTAAAAATAAAATTTAAATAAAAGAGAAGAAGTGGGTGATGATTTTGAAGATTCTCTGTCTGTGTAAAGAATAGTGTATTTAGGATATAAAATTAAGTTGTGGCCCAGGCACCAATGAGATTAGTGTGGACTAAGGAACCTAAATGCTATTCGTCAAGATAATGGGATCACAGCATTTGAGAGGCTGAGGTAGGAGAAGCGTTGTGAGTTCAAGGCCAGCTTGGGCTACAACACAAGCGCAAGGCCATCCTGAGCTACATAGTGTGACTCTGCCCCAAGAAACTAGGGCTGGGAGTTTGGCTCGATGGCTTAAGCACCTGTCTGGCAGGTGTGAGGTTGTGAGTTCAATCCCTGGTGAAAAGACAACGGGAAATTGATACTGGAAACATTTTTGAGATCTTGGGGACTTCTTTTGCTTTAGAGTGAGAGGGCTTGAGAGCAGAATGATTTTAGTGTAAGGAGCCAGGATATCCACATAACTTAAGATCTTACTGCCCAGAACAACCTTGGGTCTGTTTTCCCTTCACTATGGAGCAGGCTCTTTGGCTGCCCCTCCTGTGGCTAAAGTGGACCTACGTATGGCTTGAACCACTGCTATGCTGGGTGAAGGCAATTAGCCTGGTGGTATCCACGTGGTGCTAATTCCACTGATATTATATTATATTACATTATATTATATATTATCATTATTATTTATATATCAATAATTTATTATTATTCTATTTTCAGGACTTTAGATGCCACCCAGGTCTTCCTACATGCGGGGCAAGCCCCACACCTCATACCTGACAAGACTTCAGATGTAGGCTATAAATTTGATACCAGAGCAAATTACCAATGTTTGAGGCTATTGGAATAAAATGAAAGTAATGTTTTTTGTGAACATTTGGAGGCCAGAAGCATAATGCCATGCTTTTGTCCCTGGACAGAATGCAAAGAGATATGCCAAAGAGGACATGGGGACCTTATTTCATGCTACCCTTAGTGTAGGTTGTAGGATTGTTGATGTATGTCACTGAGAATTACAAGATGCATCAATGAGAAGAAACATTAGAAAGATTTATCAGGCAGAATTAGAGATGTGCTTAAATAGAGTGAGGACCTTCAAAAGTATATTCAGAAGTGTTTAGGGCTTAGGGTTTTTATGTAAGAGTTTTATACAGGATGTATATTTTTAGTGTCTCTCAGTTTACCCATTTGGTGGGCTAGTTAGAATATAGACCATTTGCATGTGTTGATGTTTGGAGATATGCTACCCACGTGATATAG
The DNA here is from genome assembly GCA_004363535.1 of Dasyprocta punctata. Classification (NCBI taxonomy): domain Eukaryota; kingdom Metazoa; phylum Chordata; class Mammalia; order Rodentia; family Dasyproctidae; genus Dasyprocta; species Dasyprocta punctata. Next base: position 16,638 of record RJWM01034303.1, on the reverse strand, counting down.
TGCTGCTTTTTTGAGGATGGAAGTCTGTGGAATGAAAGGAGAGGGGTCAGTCTACAAGTGAAAAACATAGGCCCAGTTTGCAGGTGAGTGGCAGTAGCCTACTGTATGGAAGAAAGACCCACTGTATAGGAGAAAGGCCTGGTTGCAATCTATAAATTTAGAGACTTAGAAATTTAGGAGTGAATAACCAGGAGGGGGAAAATGTAAGCTGCATTTTTAAAGTACAATTTTTAAAAAATACAATTTCCCTTGTTTCCTTTTTATCTGTTTTTCTTTTTTCACATTGGGTATGTCATCTCCATAATTTAGGTATTAGCAAAGTGATAGTACTAAGAGACAGGTATTTTAAAAACTCTTTAGGCCGTGATGGCTTCTCCATCATTAATGGGATTTGGTTCTTTTACAAAGGACATAACTGAGAAAGTTTGCGTCTTTTTTTTTTTCTTTTTCCTTTCTACCATGTGAAGACAGCATCTGTCTTCTGACAGTGTCTCACTATGCTACTCAGGCTGGCCTTGAACTCATTATTCCCTACTTCAGCCTTCCTAGCACTTGGATTTGGGATGTAGGCCACCCAATTTGCTTATAGCATTTCTTCTTATGCCCTTCCACCTTCTGCTGTGTGAAGCAGCCTGAAAGTCTTCCTCAAGGCTGCTGCCATAATCTTGGGCTTCCCAGGTTACAGAACTGTGAGAAATAAATATCTGTTTTTTAATAAGTTGCCCAGTTTGTGGCATAACTGTATTAAGACAAACACCAACAAATTGAATCCATATCCCCCAATCATCTTCTTATCCACATCAAGCAAATAATTCCCCTACCTTAAGTCATCCGAGGGCCAACTAACAGATAATTAGAGATTCTTCATTTGTCTTAAAGCCTGAAAAAATTATTCAAAGAACCAACCCTAAACTGTTAACTTTGCCTTGCCTTGCCTGGAGAACCTCAAGCAAAGACTGTGGCCTAAACTTGCCTTTTGCTTCTGTTTTCTGTTCCTTATAGTGGTGAAATGGTAAAATTGAGATGGTAAAGTGAATCTTTAAAAATTATAACTGCCTATTTATGCTTTTTATTAACTACCACTCCCTCCTCTTCTCAATTCATATAATTGGACAGAAAAGCAACATTCTTATCAGAAAGCTGGTGTATCTGCTGGCTGCAGAAGATTGAGGTCCATTTTGCCTTCCACAAAGGAGGGAAGGAGCCAAAAACAGTTATGGGATAAAATAGCATGGAAAACTCCCAGTCCATTTTATTATTGTGTTCTATCCCATCTTCGTAAAAGCACTTGCACACTTGAACAAGGAGAGACAGAGATTTGAGGCAGAGGGTTTCCTGTCTCCTTGGAGCTGGCTTTGAGAAAACCTTTTCTTCTCATCGACTAATACTACTTCCCATGCTACCTGGAGAACAGCGACTGGTGTGAAACTGAGCAGCGGTAAGCATTCTCTTTTGTGGCATGTGATTCTCAGGTCTCTTCTCTGGAACCAGTGATTATAATAAACTTCTTGCTTTCAAGTTTGTTCTCCTTTCTTCCTGTGGCCACATGAATGTGACCATATCACATCCAACATACACGTTCTTAGAAAATCTCTGCATATTCTTTATTTCTTCCCAATTAGATTGTTTATTTGGTCTCCAATTTTTATTATTTGAGACATTTCCTCATTTATCTGGTGAACTTCACTGATTGCGTCACGTTCAGGGACCAAGTATCAAAAAATAACTAGAAACTCCTTGGTGAAATTGAGGCATATCGGTAATGACCTTAGTGAGAGTGATCTGACTGGGCTTTTTTTTTCCCAATCAGAGCTCCAGTGTTATTATCGCTAGGTCTCTTCCCTTGGGCAGTTTAGAATCCTTAGAAAATGAAATTCTAATCTATTGCCTCAAGAATAGTAGCTTGTGTGCCAGCGGTTTTGGAACTAATCCCAGGATAATGGCTGGAGATCTTGATATTCAGTGGGTAAACCTCTGCTTAATTCCTTGTTTTCAGTAAAGTACAATGTGTGTGGAGTTTCCTTGGCTGGAGAGGCTGTTTGGCCCTCTGCAGTTTGCAATTTGAAGCCAAGTCTAAGGTTTTCAAGTGCCTTGAATGACCTCTACTTGTTGGTAGCTGTTTAGCAGGCTATTTCTATTCCAATTCCTTTGGCCTGGGAGGAATTACTTGCTGCGGTGATTGCATCATAATTACTTAAATACTAATGGTGAAAATGTCTTTTTTATTTATAAGCTATGAGTTGAAAAATTCTACCTTATTCTGTAGGTGTTAACTTTTGAAGTTTAATTCAAAGCAATTTAAATTCTAAATAATTTGTACATCTGAAAGTCACATTGTTACCAACTAAAACATGATTGATGAGAAACTAACATATCTCTTGTTGATAGAATTCAATATGTGTATTCAATTTTTGTTTTTAGATAAAGGGGAAATTATTATCTATTTCTGAATTGTACACCTGCTAACATGCCATTTTGTGTCAGTGAAAAATGATTGCCTTCAAATGCTTGAACACCAGCAGTAAAAGAACATTTTTTTTCATTTTCCATTTTTTTTTTGTAACAAGCTCTTGATGTTATATGAAATGTCATCTGGGAGTACACTGATGGCACTTTTATCATAATTATGATTATTATCTTCTACTTTCATCATTTGGGATCTTCCATTTTCCTACTGTATGAAGGGAATCACTGGAAGTCACATGGCCTTTTAAAAGAATAGAAATTGAAAAGGAAGTTGAAACTCCCATCTGAACTGACCTTTGACTTAGATGCAGCTACAGATTTCTTGGATTTGCCAATCTGAGAGGTACAATATATTTTATCCTTTTACAATTGTTTCTTCAGAAAGTCATTTGATAAAAAATGAAAATTGGTGATTAGGTCCTATGAAAAGATGAAGGGTTGTTTCTTCTTTTTCTTTCTTTCTAATTTGGTATTGAGATTTATCTCCCTGCAATTTATCTCCTTAGAGCACTAGCCCTGTTTTGATGGGACTTTAAGGGATTTGGTCATGGGTGTCCACAGCCTGTCTTTATTCTGGTGGATGGCCTAATTCCTGCCTTTTGGATCCATGATCAGGTGTTCTTCTCACAAGAAACTTCTTCACATGGGCAGAGAGACAGACACCCTTGTGACTCTTGTCCGAACTGTGTCTAGTTTCTTGCAGAGGCAACCTCTTTCTAGGATAGCCCTGATCAGAAAAGAAGTTAGAAATACGCATGTTGGTCAGACAAGACAGAGGAAGCTTCAAAAGAAAATACGCACAGTAGAAGAAGCAGTGTATCATTTAAATACCCATGAAAAGAGTGGGTTTCAGCACGGACTAATGGGAAGCTTTGCAAGGGCACCATGCTCAACAGCAGGTGGGGAGCCAGAGAAAGGTTACCTTTGAGTGTGGCATTTCCCGGAGTCTGTGCAGTTACTCAAGCATGTTTCCTACAGGGAATTCTGATTAATCCAGTTAGAGTAAGCAGATATGGGTCTGATGGATAGATGATATGACTGAGGAGTTGTTACCGTGACTCAACTACACAGTTCCCATGGACTGTGGGGACCAGTGGGGTGAATCTGGCAGGGTGTATTTACGTTTTATAGGAAGTCTTAGGTATAGGGCAGATAATCTGTATCAACCCAGAATGAGATTGTCAACCTCACACTCAAATTGGATGTGGAAGTGCCACAAAATTATAAATGTTCACTGAGAGGGACAAGTTTCAATCATACCAATGGGTTCATTGTGTTCATCAAAGTTTGCACATAGAGTTTATAAAATTATAGCCCTTGTAACTAGTTACAGTAGTGCTGTCGATAAATCAACTAATACTTATAGTTCTCTTGATCCCAGGAGTAATGATGTTCTTTCCCCATCAGTATAAGGATACAGCACTTAACTTGTTATAATTTAAATACTAAACATGCTATTAAAGTTTGAAATTTCAAATGTCATGAAAGTCAACTAAGAATAATTTGTATTTGGATAATTAAAGTGCTTCTTTGGTAGATCCTAATGTTTTCTCTGAGCAGCTTCTCTGAGTATTCGCATTATTGACTGAGTAATACTGACTTGAGACAAATGGTTAACTGTCTTTTACAAATGAGTGTTGAAGGGAATTTGCAAATGGTTTAAAAATCTACTGAAATATTTGAAAACAAATCACTCTTGCAAATGTATAAGTTTCCGCATTCATCAGAGTTCTCTGTAACATGCATATATACATGATTGGAGATTTAGTGGGGAGCTTGGCTCATGAGCTAATGGAGGCTGAGAAATCCCATGAAGGGCCATCTGGAGACTCAGGAGAATGAGAGATCAGCAGCATGGCTCAGCCCCAGGCTTAAATCTTGAGAACAACAGACACTGATGCTGTAATTCTCAGTCCAAGGCTAAAGTCTTGAAAACTTGGGGGGAAAAAAAAAGGGTATACAAGCTCCAACAAAAAGATAGAATTTCTCTTTCCTCTGCCTTTTTTTTCCACCCAGGTCCAAGATAGTTGGATGGTACCCAACTACGTTGAGGGTAGATCCTCCCCAATCAGCCCACTGACTCACATACCAGTCTCCTCTGGAAACACATTCACAGGCACATCCAGAAGTGACTCTTGATCAGGTGTCTAGATATCCCTGATTCTTTTGAGTTGACATCTAATATTATCTACATTTTCCAATTTTAGTCAGTCTTTCAAAAGGGAGGTCATAGGTTTATTACAAAAGAATACTTTGTATTCTTATATGAAGTAATAATCACTTAACAGATAGTCATAATGATATTACAGATACCCACAATCAACCATCTAGACTTAAAATATATTTTATCATAAGTTTTTCAGATTACTTGTTGGTGAAGGAACAAAATTAACAAAACTGAAGATAAAACCCTACCACATTGCCAGCATTCTTTGGCTCTTCCACCACCCTGAAATATTCAGGAATTATTCCCATAGAATTAAAACTTTTACTTTTAAAGTATTGTTGGAGAGCTAAGGTTTGAATACATTCCCCCAAAGACCATGTGCTGGAGACTAAATCTTCCAGTGTAACAGTGTTGGGAGGTTGGACTTTCAAAAAGTGGTTAGAAGCCTGCATGATTGTACTGATGTCATTATTAAAAGACTGCATTTGCTATGAGAACCAATTCTGCTCTTCCAATTTGCTCTTCCTCATTCACTGTCTTGTTATACCTTCTGTGGTAGGATGTTATGGTATGAAAGCCCTAGCCACATGCCAGCCCCTTGATGTTGGACTTTCCAGTCTTCAGAACCATGAGACATAAATTTCTTTTTATAAATCACCTAGTATCTGGTATTCTGTCTTTAATAACACAAATTGGAGTAAGATATCGAGTGTTCAGGATGTTGTTTTAAATATTAGGTATGTATGTTAATGGTACTACATGGTAATAGTCTTATGCAAAAGTTTCTTTTTCAATTTGACTTTATTTTTTTCAATATTTTTTCACATTTATAGACACATTATAGAATTACATTATTCAATTTCTGCTGTTGAATAAAATTTTGTTATAGCAATAAGTTGTTTTATTGAGCCATACTCTTACAAATAAATGATTTAGTATTTTCTAATATTTTGCATTCTAAACAGTGCTACAAGAAATATATCTGTACATAATGGTAACATGTGCAAGAGTTTCTTTGGGAAGGTGGTTCTCAATAGAAGGCAGAGACTTTTGCCAGTGCTTGGGGATATTTTTTTGGGTCGTATCTGGGTAGAATAAACTACTGTATCTGAAGGGTAGAGACCAGGGACACTGCTGAACATTCTGCAATGTACAGGGCAACAGAGAATTATCTGGCACCAAATATCAATAGTTCCCGGTTGAGAAACTCTGCTCTAGGATGTGTAAGTAGAGGAACATAATAAAGAGACACACCATGATCATGAGTGGTGGGTTTCATGGCCTAAAAATGGTAATTCCTCCAAAATTAATTGATAAGAATAGATTCAGTCCAGTTCTGTCAATATCATCACAGGGTTTTACATGAAATTTGACAAACATTTTCTTTTTCTCTTTTGAAGACTATGAATGGATAAAGCACACAGCTGATGGATCAGATTGATAAATATAGATTATATAAATGTAGTCCAATGTTCATCTTTTTTTTAATTTTAAAGGTTATGAACAAAGCAAAACAGAACAAAGCAGATCAGAGTAAAACAATGCAAGCAACACAGGATTTCAAAATGAGACAACAGGAAATCAACAGTGGCCACCATAATGTCTCTTGTTTTCTTTGAAATAGTTGTCATTATCTTCGCATAATGAAGTCAAACAGAACAAAATGTATAAAACAGATCAAAACAAATGAATGAAAGCATTACAGGTCTTCAAAACCAGACAATAGAAAAATCAACAATGGCTACCATAATGTCTCTTATTTTCTTCAAAATAGCTGTCCATACCTTCACAAATACTGAAATCAAATAATACAGAACAGACTAAAACCAATCAGAACAAAAAATAAAAGCATTATTGGACTTCAAAACATGATAATAGAAAATCAGCAAAGGCTACCATAATGTCTCATTTTCTTCAAAGTAGCTGTTCATACCATCACATGTGTTAAAATCAATTCTTGTAAGCTCTTTATGGGAAATTCTAGGCATGTATAAGTGTATATATATATATATCTATACTTTCTGTATTAGAGGGAAAAGCAAAACAAAACAAAATACAAGAAAAATAAGAAACAAAAGAGACAAATAAATAATAATAACAAAGAGCCCAAAAGAATAACAATGTGGGCTTGCAAAACAAGGTGGTAGGAACATAACTAAGGTTGGCATTTTGCATAGTCATCTTCAAAAGAGTTACTCAGGTTACTAGATATAAACATGTAAAATTGATCAAATTCTATGAATGTTAATTCTTTTGTTCCAAGAACTAATAGAATTAGTAAAACAATCATCCTGGCTATCTTAAATGTCTTTGTATAAATTTATATCTATTTTCTTTTCCCTTCCTTCTGTTCTCCTTTTCCCCGAGTTATTTTTTCCCCTTTGAGTAGATTCTAACCCTTTCACAATATTTACTGAAGATTTTGTATGTTATTTACTCTTTCAGTTTGTTACACTAGGGAGACAATATGGTAGCTACACATGTGATTTTGATTTATTTCACTTATGAGTGTGGTCTCAAGTTGCATCCATTTACCTATAAAAGCCTCAATGTGATCCTTCTTTATAGCTAAGTAGTACTCCATTATATAAAAAATACCACATCTTTTTTATCCATTCCTCAGTTAACAAGCATTTATTTAGGTTGTTTCAAAAATTTGGCTATTACAAATTGTGCTGCTATAAACATGGGAGCACATATATCACTGTGGTATGATGTTTTCAATTCTTCTGGGAATATGCCCAGAAGTGGAGTAGCTGGGTCAAATGGGATCTCCAATCTCAGCTGTTTGAGGAACCTCCAGAATGATTTCCACAGTGGCTGCACAAGTCTACACTCCCATCAACAATGCAGGAGAGTTTCTTTTTCCCCACAGCCTCTCCAGCATTTGTTATCGGTGTTTTTCTTGATCTTGGCCATTCTTTCTGAAGTGAGATGGAATCTCAGTGTTGTTTTGATTTGCATTTCTCTAATGATGCCAAACATTTTTTCATGTATTTATTTTCCATTTGTATTTCTTCAGCTAAGTGTGTATTCATCTCAGATACCCATTTTTGGATTGGTCTTTGAATTTTGGGGACCTGATTTTTTAAAATTCTTTATACGTTCTAGATAGAAGTTCTTTGTCTGAGGGACAGTTGACTAAGATTTTTTCCCAATTTGTGGATTTTCTTTTCACTCTGTTAGAGATTTCTTTTGATGTGCAAGAACTTTTTAATAAGATGAGATCCCAGTTATTGATGCTGGGAAGTATTTCCTGTGCAGTTTGATTTTTGTTCATGAATTCTTTGCCTACTCCTATATCTTCTAGATTTCTACTGACTTTGTCTTCCAGCAGATTTAGTGTTTCTGTTTTAATATTTAGATCTTTGATCCATTTTGACTTTGGTTTAGTGCATGGTGATAGGCATGGGTCTAGTTTAAGTTTTTGGTATATGGAAAACCAGCATTTCCAGCACCACTTATTACAGAGGCTTTTTTCCAGTGGACATGTTTGGCCCCTTTGTCAAAGATAAGGTGGCTGAGAGTGTTTGTAGTTGTGGTTATATCTTCTAATCTATTCCATTAATCTTCAGGTCTGTTTTTATTCCAGTACCATGCTGGTTTTATCACAGTAGCTTTGTAGTATAACTTCAAGTCAGGGATTTTGATGTCTCCTGCCTTGCCTTTGTTGCCCAGAATTGCCTTTGCTATTCTAGGTCTCTTCTGGTTCCAGATGAATGTTAGGAATGATTTCTCTAGATCTGTGAGATATGCTAATGGTATTTTGATTGGAATTACATTAAATCTGTATAACAGTTTTGAAAGAATGGCCATTTTCACAATATTTGTTCTCCCGATCCATGAACAAGGAATGTCTTCCCATTTTATGAGATCCTCTTCAATTTCGTTTTTCAGAGTAATGTAATTTTCACTGTATAGATCTTTTGCTTCCTTTGTTAGATTGATTCCTAAGTATTTCATTTTTTTTTGGATGCTATTGTGAAGGCTTCTCATTTCTCTCTCAGTGAGTTTGTTGTTTTTGTACAGGAATGCTATTGATTTTTGAGTGTTGACTTTGTATCCAGGTACATTACTGAATTTGGTTATATCTAGAAGTGTTTCAATTGAGTTTTGGGGGTCTTTTGTGTAGAGTATCATGTCATCTTCAAATAATGATAATTTAACTTCTTCTTTTCCTACCCTTATTCCTTTTATTTCTCTCTCTTATCTGAGTGTTCTAGCTAATGTTTGCAGAACTATACTGAATAGGAGTGGTGATAATGGACATCCTTGTCTTGTTCCTAATTTTAGAGTAAAAGCTTTCAGTTTCTGACTGTTTACTGTGATGCTGGTTGTTGGTTTGTCATAGATGGCTTTTATCAGATTGAAGTAAAGACCATCTATTCTGATTTTCCATAGGGTTCTTATCATGAACGAGCTTTTACTGCATTGATTGGAATGGTCATGTGATTATTATCTTTGGCTCTATTGATATAGTGCCTTACATTTATTGATTTGCATATGTTGAACCATTCCTGCATTCCTAGGATGAATCCCACTTGGTCATTGCATATAACATTCTTGATGACTTTCTCCATTCTGTTTGCCAGTACTTTATTGAGGATTTTTGCATCTATGTTCACTAGGGAGATTGACCTGTAGTTCTCTTTTTATGATTGGGTCTTTCTCCGGTTTTGGCATGAGGGTAATACTTGCTTCCAGGAATGAGTTAGGGAGAATTGCTCCCCTTTCAATTTCATTGAAGAGTTTGAGGAGTGTTGGCATTAAGTCTTCCCTAAATTTCTTACAGAATTCAGCAGTGAATCCATCAGGATTTGGCTTTTCTTTGTTGGTAAGGTTTTAATTACATTTTCAATTTCATTAATTGAAATTGAGTTATTCAGCAGCCTTACATCTTCCTGATCCAGCTTTGGTAATTCATATGTTTCTAAGAATCTGTCCATTTCTTCTGTGTTATCAAACCTATGAGATAAAGGTTTTTGACATAGGTATTGATAATCTTTGTATTTCCACAGGGTCTGTAGTGATTTTGACCATTTCATTCCTTATTGCATGAATTTGAGTTTTTTCTTTTTTTAAAAATTTATTTAATTTATTTTTCATTGATTTATATTTTTTGGTGGCAACAGGGATCAAACTCACAACCTCGCACCTGCCAGGCAGGTGCTTAAGCTGCTGAGCCAAAGATTTTTAATACTGGGTTGTGCTATGTAGTTCAGGCCGGCCTTGCACTCATGTTGTAGCCCAAGCCAGCCTCGAACTCACAACACTCCTCCTACTTCAGCCTCCCCAGTGCTGGGATTAAAGGAATGTGCCACCATGCCTGGCTTTCTTTCTTTTTTTTAAAATAAGGTTAACTAGGGGTTTATCGATTTTATTTTTTCTTTCAAAGAACCATCTGTTTGATCTGTTAATTCTTCATATTGCTTTCTTAGTTTCTGTTGTGCTAATTTATGCTCTGATCTTTATAATTTCCTAACTTCTTTTGGCTTTGGGCTTGTCTTGCTCTTCTTTTTCTAGATGTTTGAAGAGTAACATCAGGTTGTTTATTTGTATTTGTTCTGTTTTCCTGATGTGGAAATTCACTGCAATAAATTTCCTTCTGAGGACTGCTTTCATTGCATTCCACAGGTTCCGGTAAGTTGTATTTATATCTTTTGTTTGATTGTAGATATTGTTTAATTTCTTCATTTCCTGATTTTTGATGAGTATATTGCTTAATTTCCATGTGTGTATGGAGTTTATGTGGTTTCTTTTGTCATTAATTTCTATTTTCATGGCACTATGATCAGATAAAATGCATGGGATAATTTCAATTCTTTTGCATTTACTTAAGCATGTTCTATGGGCTATTATATGGTCTATTTTAGGGAATGTACCATGTGCAGCTGAGAAGAATGTATATTCTGATGTTGTTGGATGAAACACTGTACACGCCTACTAAGTCCATTTGTTCACAAGTTAGATTTAGTTCTGTTATTTCTTTGCTGATTTTCTGTCTAGTTGATCTGTCTCTTTGTGTTAATGGGTTGTTAAGGTCTCCCGTTATAATTGTGTTATTGTTTACTTGATTTTTCATTTCTATTAATATTTGTTTTAGATAGCTGAATGCTCCCATATTTGGTGCATATATATTTAAGATTGTTATCTCTTTCTCTTGAAGTTTTGCCCTAAATAGTCTGTAGTGACCTTCTTTTTCTCTTGTGATCGATCATTCTTGGTTTGAAGTTCACATTGCCTGCCAACAGAATAGCTACCCATGCTTTTTTGGGGGGTCTTGTTGTATGAAGTATTGTTTTCCACCCTTTGACTTTCAGTCTATAAATTTCCTTTTGGGTTAGATGGGTTTCTTGTATACAGCATATGGTTGGATGCTGTTTCTTGATCCATTCTGCCAGTCTGTTTCCTTTAATTGATGAATTGAGGTCATTTACATTAATGGTTATAACTGATATATATATGGTCTTATTTTTGTCATGTTATCTTTCTGCTGTTGATTCTTTACCTTTCCCGTCTGTTTAATTGCCTGCCTTGCCTAGTGGTTATTTTCTGTTGGTGTTCTTGAAGTTGTAGTTGTTTTTATGTCTATCTTGCATATCTTTCAGTATTCTTTGCAGGGTTGGTTTGGGGGCCATGAAGTTCTTCAGCTGTTCTTTGTCATGGAAGTATCTTATTTCTCCATCAATTTTGAAGGACAGTTTTGCAGGGTACATCAATTTGTGTTAGAAGTCATTTTCCTTTAGGATTTGAAATACTTCACTCCATGCTCTTCTTGATTTCAATGTTTGTGTTGAGAAGTCTACTATGATTCTGATGGGCTTTCCTTTATAGGTGATCTATCTCTTTTCTCTAGCAGCTTTAATATTCTGTTGTTATGTTGATTATTATATGTCTAGATGTAGATTCATTTTGGTTATGGCTAATTGAAGTTCTATAGGCTTCATTTATCTGTATGTCGGTTTCCTTTCCCATGTTGGGGAAATTTTTGGTTATTATTTCTGTAAATAGTCTTTTGATATCATTTGTGTTGTCACCTTTTTTTCATTTCACCGATCAATCCTGTATTGTTTTTCTTTGCATTATCTTGCAACTATTGAATTGTTACTTCCTGATTCCTCATTATTTTTAAAAGATCTTTCTTTTCCTGTTCACTAACTGCAATCTTGTCTTCGAGGTCTGAAAGTGTATCTTCACATTCATTGAGGCAGTTTTGCCAGCTTTTGATGGAATTTTTGATTTACTGGGTATCTCTTTGAATCTGTTTCATGAATTCCTTCTTTTTCTTATATGGTTCATTCAAGGTTTCTATCTTTTTGCAATGCTCATCAATTTTTAGACTGTGTCTTCTTTAGATGTGTTCAGCATTTCTTTTATTACATTTATCATTTCTTCTTTTACCTGGGAGAATTTTTCTGATCTGAGTTCCTTTACAGCTTCATGGAGTTGTTTCTTTAGTTCGGTTGCTATCATTTCAGAAGTTTCAGGTGTATGGCTTATACTTTGTTCTATGTCCATGTCTCCTAGGCTTGTTTGGGGTGGGATGGACGTTTGGGATTACACTTTGCTCTTTCATTTTGTTGTTTTCCTGTATTCCCCTGGAGAATCTGAATGCAAGGCTTCAGTTGCTTCCTGGATTGAGGATATCTGTCTGTACTGGTAGGGGTTCCCCCAGGTGAATGGGAGTCATTAGGTAGGCCTTACTGGGTCCCTAGGGTTAATCGAAGGCTCCTCAAATGTGGGGAGTATGCTGGGCAGACCTTCAGCACAGCCCACATGACACTCCAAAGCTCCTTGGCTTCTTGAGGTTGCTGAGCAGGACTCTACCAGGTTTTGAGTGGCATACCAAGAATGAACATCTAGATGGAGTGCACTCTGCATGCCTTTAGCTCATGCCACAAGGCACACCAAAGCCCCCTAGCTACTTGGGGTTGCTGGGTGGGGCCTTACCAGGTTCCAAGTAAGGTGCCAAGTTTGCACAGTTGGGTGGAGTTTGCTGTGTTAGTCTTTGGCTCATGCCACTCAGTGATGGAGGTTCCCTGCAACTTCTCCACTGATCATCTTCCAACAGAATGTCTTTCCATGTAGACTTTTTTCCAATCTAGCTGTGGAGGTATCATGTGGTCAGGTGGTGTCATGCTTTCTTTTGATATAGTACATATCTGGACTTGGACATAGTTTTTGGGGCCTTTCTTTTTGGCTGACAATAGAATGCATGTGCTAGATAGCTTCAACTCTAGGGATAATTAGTGGTCTTAAATGAGAACCTAAGCTCTAGACAGCATTATTTCAGACAGAAGCATACTTCAGAAGTTATTTTCTCAATTTTTTCTAGTCATTCATATCCACTAAGTTTTAAAATTTTACTAATTACTGCACTTGACATCAGAAGTGAATTTTATTGCCAAATTTACATGGTGGATACTAAGATGGGCTCTCTTTGGTAAAATAAAATATTCAAGTAAAAATCATCCAGGGTTTTATTTTGGTTTTTGGAAAACAGTTTTTATGTATTCAGTTTAATTAGTTCTGCTGCTTTTCTGCTGTGAATTGTAAAGAACCTGAGTTTTGATTGCCTCCACTAGGGAGTTATAAACCTTCTCACAGATTCTTAGAGGTCTCTAAGTTTCTGCTGTTTATTACTTCCTAAGGCACTAACGAAGTTGGAAGTAGATCTTAATTATGTTGTGACCTTGTTGACCAACACTGGTACTGTAATATATTCAGCTTGGGGTGGTTAACTCTGACAGCTTCATTACAGGCCTAAGAGCTCTAGTTGGTTGATGTAGCAGTCAATTCTTCCTTCTTCTCTTTAAATGTAGTGATTTCATGAATAAATAAAGCACTAAATACTAGAGTCCTTGTCCATGATAATGTGCTCTGATTTCTTTAGCATTAAATAATGTAGTAGTTGTACATTCATTCACTCATTCATTCATTTTAATTAGAGTCTTACCTCACCTGAGTCTGTGAAGTTGCCCCAGACTGGGACTTTCTTATATCTTCTTTATCTGGTTGTCTCCTGTTAAAACTCCTAGGTCCCTCCCATAAACTCCAATGTATTTTTTGCCTCCTTAGAAATAGCACTTTCCATCACAGAATGCTATTGCTTATCAGCCTGGATCCATACCACCTGGGTCCAAATCATAGTTCCATTCCTTACTTGCTGTATGGCCTAAGTAGTTTACTTGTTTTCTCTGAGTCTCATTCTCTCACCTATTAAGTGGAGACAATAAGAGAGCTACCTAACATTGTTGTTGTGAACATTTTATTTATATACTCATAAAGTAGTTATTAAGTAACCATTTACATTTGTCATCTATTCCAAGTGCTGGAGATAAAGCAATAAACAGAATGAAATTCCTACCCTGTTAGTGGGAGTATGTAGCTTCACAGTATTATATTAGAAGGAGATATTGAATACAGATTGAGTACAGGCAAAAATGTTAAGAAAAACCACATGTTTTAAAGGGACATGTGAAAGGAATGGGATGTAAAGAGATCCATTTTTGTCATGTTAGTTTTGAGATCATTATTCAATGAAAGGAAGAAACTGAGTATCTATGTGCATTGTGGACTGAATTGTGTAACTCCTGAAAAGCATAATTTTGGATGGTTCCTTTGAGACAGAGTCCTGCCGTGTATCCAGGCTGGTTTTGACCTCACTAAGTAGCCCAAGGTGGCTCAAACTTGCAGCAGTTTTCCTGCCTCAGCCTCCTGGTGCTGAGATTATAAGTGTGTACCATCATACCTGGCCTAAAATCTGTATATTACAGTCTTCACAATGTTACTATATTTGAAGATAAGTCATTTAAAAAGAAAATTATGATATAATGAAGTCATGTGACTGAGTCCTAATCCAGTATGTCTGGTGTTCTTGTGAGAAATTGATATTAGGACTCAGAAACATGTAGATGGAAGACCAGGAGGATCTGCAGGGTGAAGATGATTCTCTACCAGCCAAGAACAGAAGCCTCGGAAGAAACCAACCCTGTCAACACATGGATTTCAGAGTGTTGCTTCTAGAACCATGAGAGGACACATTTCTGTCAATTAACCATCCTTAGGACAATTCCAGCAGATAAACATGACTTGAATAACTGAATAAGTGGTTTTATTAATCCATTTTCTATTGCTATAACAAAATTTCTGACCAAAGCAAATGATAAGATCACCTATAAAGATGTGAGCCTAGAGGATGAAAGAGGTTGGATAGCCTGAAACAGAATACTCTGATCCAGACAGCTCAGGGCAATGCAGCGGAACCCGCAGAGGAAGTGGAAGAGGAGCCATCTGTAAGATAAGAGGGAAGGAGAGTGACACCCGAGAAGACAGGGAAGGAACTGCTTCAAGATAAAAGGAGAGGTCAATTTGGCAAATTCACCTGTGAGTGATTTTGATGAATGATGGGCATAAACCAATGGTGGTCTCCCAAGAAAGAGGGGAAGATGTGGAGACAATAAATAAAGTAATTATTTTACTAATTAAATTAATGTATGAGCATAATATGCTTCCAGTGTTAGTTGCTATTTTCAATATTCTTGTTAGTATTACTATTTAGTACTTGACAGCAATCAAAGAGATGGATAGACATACACAGAATTAGAATGGGCTTAGAGAAGACAAGAAACAGAGGACAGAAGGCAGTGTCATAGTTACTTTTCACTTGGTGCTGAGACAAAATACCTGATACCCAAAATTAAGGAAGGAAAGGTTTATTTCTTACAGTTCTTGGGGGTTTCAGTCCATACTCAGTTGGTTCCAAGGCAGCATGGCGTGGCAGGGCAGCCATTCATGGCAGTCGCCAAACAGCAAGGCAAACCAGCAAGAGGTGCCTTCCTCTCACCCTAACACTGTACGTCAGCCCTACCCCTGGGCCAGTGCAGCGCTCACATTGCCAATCTCAGTGCCAGACAGTAAACCAATCAAGAATGCCAGACTCAGCCCTGTCCAGATTATGTGAAGCCTTGGTGGGGTGTGTGTGTGGGGGACCACAGGACAAACCAATATAGGCAGAAAGGCATAGTTTCCCCTAGTCAGCCATGTGGGCCAAGAACAGAGTTGCATTAGTTCTGTCCTCCTGCAGTGTGGCATTCCTATTGTAGAGATCCTTCAGTTTACAGAGCACTTTCATATGCATGACTTTGAATAACTTTCCCAACAGCTCTTTGAAAAGGACATTGTAAGGCTTATTTAACAAATGAGAAATTTTAGGTTCTGGAAGAGTTAGTGACTAGTTTTTTTTGTCAGACAGAGGAAAATATTTAGGCTTTTCCTTTAATTAATACTTAAATATGACCTCAGTATATCTACACTTAAATTATTTGAATATCATCTCCTCTGGAGTGATTATGGTTCAGTACTTCTCTTTCTTGCTCTTCATCATTTCTCTTGAGAAAAATATTGATGTGGTGAGACAAATACTTTTTATCTTCACTGAAGGGATTTATTACCACTCTAACATAATGTTGTAATGAATGACACATGTCTTTGGCTTTTCAGCTCATCAAGAATTCTGGAAAAAGAAAAGCACAGAAATTTCATTTTGATACAATTATTGGAAATATTAATTCAGTTAAGTAAAACAAAGCAAAAGCCTTCAATTTTCACCCTTTCACCAAGCTCATGAAGTTTGGCCCTGTGTAATGTTGATAGGGAAGAGTCTGGGACCCCTCGTTCATGGTTGGCATAGGTTTTTGGCAAGTGACAGCTGGCCCAATAGCTGAAAGACCATGGATTTAAACCAGAGCACATATATGCCTTGACCGGAGGACGAGTAACACCTCACAGTCAAAAGAGTTTAGAATAGACTATGTGAAATTTCTGTCTTTACAAAGAGGCAGGCATTCTCAGCCAAGTGGCTAAATGAACAGCAACTGTGTTTAGGAGGCAAGATACATACATATAACTTGCTTAAGGCAGGAACCAAGGGACTAGTTTTAAAAAAGCAATTAAATTTAGAGAGTTTTCAATACACTGTGGGATTGCTAAAGAAATTGTCTCCA
>RJWM01034302.1:0-19989 GCA_004363535.1 Dasyprocta punctata | reverse complement strand
ATAATTAATTAATGTTGATCTTAGTTACCTTATTGTGCTATAGAACAGCAGAAATTGTTCCTCCTTCCCACTGTACCCCAGGACTCATAGCTCACCCTGTCTTTATCCTCCCCACCATTCGTCTTTCTGAGGGTCTGAAAACCACTGTTCTAGTATTTATTTCTGAAAAAGTATTATTAAGCAATGGAAATATTTTCAGCGTCACAAACATCCATAGTGGTCCTGATGTACAAATCAGTTGTCCAACCTGGGTATAGGGGTAAAAGACTAGTCGAACCATCTAGTAGCTGGCTCTTCATGAAAGCCCTGTTATTGCCCTCCTCTGTATGCCTGACTTTATGGTGGGGACTGCAGATATTCAGTTAGGACATTTAAGGGCAGTGGGCTTGATTGAATCCTGGAGTGGCAGAGGTCAAGTGGTAGCACTAGATTGCCAAAGGCAGGGTCCCCATACATACCATAATGGACAGCAGAAACAGAACAATGTCTAGAATAATCTGACATGTGCAGACCTATGGTGCTGGCTGACTAGCCATGGTGTTCCCAAAAGTGAAATAGATAGGAAGCCTACAAATCTTTTACAAGATTTATATAATCAAAAAAATTTAAGGGAAAGTGAACAGAAGCCTACTTCCTCTCAGGGTAACAGGGAATCCTGACCCCTCATCCAGTTCCTGGATTTGAGCCAGTTTACAAACCAGAACCCCTTGAATGAAAGGGAGATCAGGTCCTCTTGGGGAAAGATCTTGTTGCACCAAAAATTTATACAGTCAGTCTTTCTCCCATCGTTCCCCAAAGGGACCTGAGACCTTTTGCCTGAGTAACTGTACTTTGGGGTAAGGGCAATGATCAGACATTTTGGGGACTACTAGACACTGGTTCTGAACTAACACTGATTCCGGGGGATCCAAAGCATCATTGTGGTCCTCTAGTAAGGGGAGGGGCCTATGGAGGTCAGGTGATCAATAGAGCTTTAGCAAAGGTCTGACTCATGGTAGGTCCAGTAGGTCCTCGAATTCATCCTGTAGTCATTTCCCCTGTTCCAGAATGCATAATTGGGATAGATGTACTTAGTACTTGGCAGAATCCTCACATTGCTTCTCTAACCTGTTGTGTGAGGGCTATTATAGTTGGGAAGGCCAAATGGAAACCATTAGAGATGTCTTTGCCTGGTAAAATAGTAAACCAGAAGCAGCATCGCATTCTTGGGGGGATTCCAGAGATTAGTCAAGGACTTGAAGGATGCAGGGGTAGTGATTCCCACCACTTCTCCTTTTAATTCTCCCATTTGGCCTGTGAAGAAGACAGATGGGTCTTGGAGAATGACAGTAGATTACCATGAAATGAATCAAGTGGTGACTCCAATTGCAGCTATAGTACCAGATGTGGTTTCTTTGCTTGAGTTGATTAACACATATCCTGGTACTTGGTATATAGATATTGATTTGGTAAATAACTTCTTCTCCATACGTATCCATAAGGACCATCAGAAACAATTTGTTTTCAGCTGGCAAGGCCAGTAATATGCCTTCACTGTCTTGCCTCAGGATTATATTAACTTGCCAGCTCTGTGTCACAATTTAATTTGCAGGAATCTTGATCGCCTTTCTTTCTCATGTGATATCCACACTAGTCCATTATATTAATGATGTTATGTTGATTTGACTAGTGAGCAGGAGGTAGCAACCCTTCAGAATTTGTTGGTACAGCATCTGAGAGCCAGAGGGTGGGAAACAAATCTAAGAGAAATTCAAGGTCCTTCTACTTGGTACAAGTAAATTACATGAGGAAGTTGCCCAGATACCTATGGCTCTTATGCCTACTATACTGCCTACTTTTTTCCAGCATGCACCTATGGCCTTGTGAAGTGTACCATATGATCAGCCATCAGAAGACAAGAAGGCTAGGGTCTAGTTTACAGATGGCTCTGCATGTTATGCAGGCACCACCCACAAGTGTACAGCTGTAACATCACGGTTCCTTTCTGGGACATCCCTGAAGTACAGTGGTGAAGTGAAACTGTTCCAGTGGGTGGATCTTCTGGCAGTGCACTTAGTAGTACATTTTGCCTTGCAAGAGAAATGGTCAGATGTGTGACTGTGTACTAATTCATGGGCTGCAGCTAATGGTCTGGCTGGATGGTGAGGAATTTGGAAAGAACACAGTTGGAAAATTGGTGACAAAGGTATTTGGGGCAGAGGTGTGTGAGTAGACCTCTCCATGTGGGCAGAAGATGTAAAAATATTTGTTTTCCATGTAAATGGTTACCAAAAGGTGACATCAGCAGAAGAGGACTCGAGTAGCTAAGATGACCTGTTCTTCTTCTTCAGCCACCCCAGTCATTGCCCAGTGGGCCCAGGAACAGAGTGGCCATGGTGGCAGGGATAGAGGTTATACATCATCTCAGTAATGTGGTCTCACACTTTCCAAGGCTAACCTGGCTACAGGCACTGCTGAATGACCAATATGTCAGCAGCAGAGGCCAATACTGAGTCCCTGATGTGGCACCATTCCTCAGGGTGCCACCTGGTGGAGGTCCACAGTGTCCTGACATGCAAATTGGTTGTACGACATGGGTATGAGATGAAAGACTAATCAAACCATCGAGTAGCTAGTTCTTTGAAAGAGTTCCAGTCTTTACCTTCAGCTTGGACATTATCTCCTGGCTGCTGGCACACTGTATGGCTTCTGCTTGGGACTCTGCAGGCTTCACTGTAGACTCTTCAGCCTTTGTCATAGACTCTTCAGCTTTCCATTGTACATTCTTCAGTGTTCTGTCACAGACCCATTAACCTCCTGACACAGACTTGCACAGAACACTGCAGTAAGCTCCAGTCCTTGGGCTGGACCCTTCAACCTCCAGCATGCAGGCATCATCTGAAAAGCTCTCTTATCTGACTTTGTGGCAGACCATTGTAAGCCAATCTTTTAATTTCTTATACGTTTGGATATCCTATGTTATATCTTAAACCCTGGTTGATACAACATCTTTTTAACATCATGGAAGTTAATAACTAAAAGTATATGATGATAAGCAAAAAGGTGAAACAAAACAAAACAAAAAGGACTGAGTATGTAGATTAATGCATTAGCCCTGGATGAACATATGTTATGTATATAATGTTAAATACAAAATATTTCTAATACATGGAACAGCTGCTCTCAAAGTGTGGTCCCCATACCAGGAACATTAGCATCTTCTGAGATTTTGTTAGGAATGCAGACTTGTGAGTCTCACTTCAGACCTAATGCAGAACAAATAGTAGGTGTGGGACAGGTGTCCTGGGAGTTAATAGTCTTTCATGTGGTTCTGATATTGGAAGAAAGTTGAGGCCAGTGATACAAATTGCAGAAAAAAAATAAATCAAATTATTTACTGTTACAAAGTCTTGTGGCCAAAGAATTACAGGTTAATTCATGAGAGTATTACAAGTAATTTTGATTTTTTTTGTATTTTAAGGGCCTCTCCAATTAATATTTATTAGTTTCATCACAAGAAAATTGTATTTCATTTTAGAAAACTCAGATAATTCACAAAAGCAGAAATTGTCTGTAAGTGCTTTATGTTAAAAATTCTAAAAATTAGAATCTGAAAGTTCTCCACCTCTTGAATTTCACCCTTAAGAAGTAACAATTATTAATGAAGTACTTCTTGTGATCAGTTTTTAAAAGGTAAAATAGAATCGTGTACATGTAATGGGCTGACAGATATTCTTTATAAAAAACATGCCATGGACATCTTTCTAGGTTAACAGGTTATATTTGTTCATTCTTTTTTATAGCTCACTTAATATTCCATGGTAAGCAGATGCATAAATTTTACTACTATCTCATTGTGATGACCATTTAAACTACTTTTAATTTATTGTTCTCCATAAAACAATGTCATAATGAAAATCCTATCTTTATGGCATTTGTAGTAACAGAATGAAATGCAATAGGCTATACCAAATATTCTAATACATGAAATTGTTTGTTCAACAAATATTTACTCAGTACTGTTAGAGGTTTTCTCTCTTTTCTTTCATGAAAATTTTACTGATGTCTTACAGAAAAAGTATGAATTAATAGGCACTGCTGAAAGGCTGTCTAATCACCGTGCTCTGCAAAAGGAAAGAACCCTGTACCAAGAATTTAGTTATTTTAAAATAAATCATTCAAAATTCATTTACTATATTTATATTAAAATGAAAGCTGGCCATAGTGGGAGAAGACTGTAAAGTCTACTTCCTGCTAGCATTTTTGTGTATGTTAGTATCTTTGAGTGTGAAGTTGATGAGTTCAATCACACAGGAAAATTAGCGTCTAGAAAAAACATGTAAACTCATTCAACAATCACTTGTGAGAAAAGAATTTCACTGAAAGGATTTGTTCTTTAAGAAATATGTTAAGTGTAATGAAAATGATAATTGTTTTTTAAATAATTCTTTAAATACTTCCAGAAAATAAAAATAAGTTAGTCAGGTTATACTTTTCGACCTAGTATAAATGCCTAGCATCCCATATTCTTATAATCTATCTCAATACTTCTTTTTCCGATGGCATACAATTAGCAATATGACTTCTGAAATATTTATTAAAAATTGACACAATATATGTAATACAGTTTAAAAGAAAATCTCATAATTTATAGGCTATTATATTCAATATGACAGTACATAGTAAATACCACTGTGAAAAAGTATACAAAATAGATACTTAACATCTTTTAAAGCAAATCCTCTTACAACAATATTTCATTTAATGTAATGAAAACTCTATAAAATATTTAAAGTATATTAACTCAATCATTTCAAGTGCTAGATTATTAAAACTCTAGGTTAAATAAAAATGCATTTATTTTGGATTATACTGAAATAAAAACAATTTTTGGTCATAAAACCTAATGAGATTGCAAATTACAAAATGAAAAAGCCATTCTCCTATCATTAATCATCTTGTTGTATTATCTATTTTTCACATACATCTTTTACTTTTCACTAAGTGAACCATTTCATACTCTAGTTTTTCTTTTATGTTTGCAGCTTAATTAGTCTGACATGCTGGTTTATAGTACTCATAAGCTTACTTTTTAATTACTGCAAATGTCCCACTTTGTGTTTCTTCATCATTAACCTGAGTCATTTCTTTATTGTTGGGCACTCATTTTGTATGAATAAATAATGTGTAGCTGAGGATACTCATGAATATATTTTTAATCCATTATAAATTATTTTAAGACTGTATTACTTAAATTTCTAGATTAAGAGCAATCGGACATTTTGCTTCTCTGGTGAACACTACAGAACTAATAATATTTAATAGTGATACTAAAAAAATCCTTCATGGAAATTCAAATTCACATGCATACACACATACACACACATATACAAAGCAATTAAAATATGGTTTATGGATAAAGAATCCAGCAATAATTGGAGATGAAGAAACTAGAAAGTGATGAGTTCATTACAGTTTTCTCTTTCCCAGTTGGATTTAAAATATTCCTTTTTATTTGTTAATTCATTCAAAAGCAACTACCCACATTATCAGGGTTTCAAGTTTACTGACTAGGGTATGATTTCTAGCAAAGTACTCACAACAACAAAGTTTAAGTAAAGCAAAAGCACATTACAGGTCCAGTGGAATTCATTCCAATGGGTTCTTGCTCATATTTATATTTCATTGAGAATATAAATCAACCTAGTAGAGATTTCCTTCACCCTTCTTTGGAAACCATCTTCCAATTTAATTTACAGATTTGGCTCACACAGAGGATAACTTGCAAAGACAGTAGTGTTGTGTATGAGCATTTTATGACAGATATGTAGTGTTTGCAACTCATTTTGTAAGAGAGATATTAATAAATTAATGAAATATAGTGATTTAATTTTTCATTACAATATTGCATCACACTTAAAACTAGGGAAATGCTATCAAAGAATCTAACCTTTATCTCCATCAGGGAGACGAGAATTTAGCTTGCATGAGACATTTAGTATTGATTTGTTTTTCAGAGTAGACATGATATGTGAGATAATCACAGTCACTAGACAGAAAAAGAGGATTGCATATGAGTACAATCTGTCTTGTATACTAATAAACTTATACAGCCATTAGTATATGACTCACAGTTTTCCAAACTCATGGATACATATTAACTCATTCAATACCCACCCCAAATATCTGAGGCACAGAGAAGTGAATTAAGTTCCCTGAGTTCAAACGACTACCAAGTGGTAGAAATGGAAATGAAATGCTGTAAATCCAAGTCCATGATGCATACTGTTAATCAGCTTTCCCACTGAAAAGCCAGTGTAGGGAGAGAAGGTACTAGATGTCTACGCTAGCTGCTTCATATTTTCCAAAGCAAACTATATCAAAGAAAGAATGTGGGACCAATGTTTGTGCTGCAGGTCAGTGTTTCAGGAAGGATGTACCTCTCAACATTCAGTGTATGCAGGAATCATCTGAAGACCTAGGTAAAGCAGACAGCCCTGGGCCCCATGGTCAGATATTCTGCTTCTGGAGACTGGGCACAAAGATGTGCTTCCTCCGAGCACTTGGATGAAGCTGATGTGGTCCAGGGATCCCTTACTGAGCAGCACTGGCATTGCAGACACCCGGATCCTGAAGAACAAAAGAGAATCCTATCTCCAGTGGGAGGAGGTGCAACTCTGGCTCAGAAATAAGAAGTTGTCCTGTGAATTAACATATAGAATGGCCACTGCCAACAGATTGGCCTTTGTTATTGCAGTGGAGATTAGCTCATAGTGGCAATCATTATAACTTGCAGAAAGTAGGCAGTGAGGAGGTCACAGCCCAGTAACCAGGCCTTTGGGAAATCACCAATGAAGGGATGCAAGTATGACATGGTAGAGCAGAAAGGGAAGTGCTGGTTCCTTTCAAAGTTTGAAGCAGGCTGTGGATTCTTAAGTCTTACATACTTTGTCAGGAAATAAAGGAGAAGCAGTTATTACAGTTGCCTACCAGGGTTTCAAAACGCTTCTGTGTGCGTCTGGCTACCCAGAATCTGTTACATGTGTTAGAAGGGTCTTATTGTTAATTATGCCAAAATTTAAGTTGCCTACTTCCCAAATATATCCATACTGGAGAAAATTCTTTTGCCTATTCTTGGTGATATTTATCATATGATTATTGGGAAAAGAGAAATTTCTCTGGATGTGGGTTTTAGTTCTTTCTTGAACGAGAAAATAAAAGCATATCTCAGGCTTTCAGACACATGTCCTAAATAGTCCCCAACCCGAAATCACTACATGTGAAAAGGTAAATTCCTTGAAAATTAGTGTAACTTTCCTGTTGGCCATATGACCTACACAGACATGGGTCTCTTCCACTGTCTGTTTCTGTTTGTAAAACTACTACAGGTCAGGGGCCCAGAGCTATGCAATTAATTTTCTCAGCACCAAGAGGCTCATGCACCATTAGGTGCTTAAATGTTTTGCATTCTAGGGATGATGCCGGTGAAGTTTTCCTATGAATTTGATTGATGGTCTAAATAAATGCTTAATTTTACACAGATAATACTAATGGTGGTATTTAACACAGCATTAAGTAGATTTTTTGTGAAAGCTAAAGCTTTAGAAGACTAATGAGAATTCTATGGATAGCACACATTGTCCTTTTGTTATGTCATAGAGCCAGATGTTTATGCAGAGTTAGTTATTTTTGGCTAGACTTCTGGGTGCTAGTGGGGGCAAGACTTAAATGTGAACTATGGCAGGATGTTGCAATAGATTTTTTTAAATAGGTATTAACACTTTAAACTTTAACAAATATCACAAAGAAAAGTGAAATCATCTTCTAAAGTGGTATAATTATCTGTATAAACATATGGAATCTTTTCTCTAAAGGTCTTCTATGTTACTAATAAGAAAGTTGTAATCCTGGTCCTCTAATGTGCTCATGCTGATATGAACTAATTTACCATTTTTTTCTTGCATTTATCAGTCTGTATTTGTGACACACATTATAAGTACCTCCCCAAAGTATTTTTTTCTGTTTTCCTAGATTTCATAAACATACATAGAATCTGCATATCCTGAAAAATGATATATTTACTTCCAGAGACTGAAGACATTTCCAGGTAAGCCGCCCACTTCCCATGCTTTGCTGTGCTGGTGTTGCTCTGGTACCCGAGCTGGGGTCTGGTGGGGTCAGCTGCAATGTAGAGTTCTCCTGGTGTCCACTCCTGCCGTGCATGGTCTGTAAACTTGGGGTAGGAATTCTCTCCTGAAACTTGAAGATTACAATGGGATCAGTTCTCATAATCACATGAGGATGTAGGGAGAACCATTCTTAGATGGTGTACTCACTCTGAAATTGGAGGCCTGGCATTCCCTGGGGTGTGATAGTTTCTGGAAAGAATACAAGCCATCTTCCACATCCATCTCTTTGAGGTTTGTTATTTTCTTACGTATTTTAAGAACGTTGCTGCAATTCATGTTGCTGATAGGATAGTAGGAATGCATTGTAAATCAGAGCCTTCGAAATGAGAAGGAAAACAAAGGTTACTGGGTGAGCAAATACACACACACACACACACACACACACAGCATGTAAATCTTGATGAAAGAGCAAATAGCAGGAGAATAGCAGGACTTCTTTCAGCAATATTTAGATAAATAAAAATATTTTGAAACATTGGAAGTGTTCTAGATATTTTAATCCTAACTGCTGGTGTTAGACATTTTGTGTGTGAATTATGTAAAATTCCAAAGAGAATTTTTGTGGGACTCGTGAAGGAACACTGAGTTGTCGTGCTGGCTTAACTGTAAGCTGCTAGCAGCTTGGCATAGCGGGTATGAAGTTGCTTTAGCCACAGAAGCTTAGAAAGTCTGTGGTTCAGGCTTGTTGTTTCTGCAACCGATAAACCCATCTTGTCTGGCCATTCAGAAAGCATGAAAGCTGATTTATTCAATATTTCTATTTCTCCTTCTGACACTAAACTTTTCCTTGTTTACCTATTCTACTTTTAAACCAATGCACTTACTGGTGACTGTTTTCTTTAAACTTGGAAAGTACTACTTTATGTAGGTCAGTGCCTAAAATACACATTTGTTCAGCTTTTTCTTCAAGGGTGAGTCCAGCTCAACTAAACTTAAACATTGTGGATAAACATTTTCCTCTTTTGATGATTCTTTCTTCAAACAGTCAAAACTCAGTAATGGTCCATGCTTGCTGTGCGTTTATCTGACTGCCTTTTACCTACCTAGAACATTATAGTTTTGATTAGATCTTGATTTTCCCAGCTTTGTGATTTTTATATTCACTCCCTCTGGGTGTCTTTGCTGACATTTGTTTTGTATAATAAATCTCCTTGACACTCAGTCCTTTGTTAACTATTTTGCTTATAGCCTGTTTGAATTAAACAAAATTAACAGGGAAAGAAAAGAACTTAGTACAATTGTTGGCACACGCATGAATATTTGAAATATTTTTCATCATGAATTAAATATAGATCTTTTAAATCATAAAAGGCACATTCACTAAAGTCTCTATCTGATGGATTAATTAAGAATCCTACTCTTCTATCTACCTAAATTTTAAAGAGCAGCTAGACATGAGCTATCAAGTAGAATGAGGGAAGCTTATAATAGTTTGAAGAACAGTTAACTGAGAGTTCAAACCATACACACACACACACACACACACACACACTGTAACATTCACAGTGTCAAACTTCTGAGTCAAAAGTTTTTACAACACATTTTATTTTGAAGGGAAATTTTAAAATTTTGGTAAATATGAATTCTCTATATGAAAACTTAAATTTTCTGCATAGGGCTAAGATTTTTCCTTTATTCCCAACTAAGTCTTCCATATCAATTCATACAGACATGCCTCGTTAACGGTTGTTTAGAATGGATGTATTACTGTGTTACATTTTCTTGAGGGAGAAGGGCTTCAGCTCCTGGTCTTACCTATCACAAACCCAAATAATAAATTGATACTGAAGCTTAAGGGCATTTATTACTTTGAATCTGGAGCTCAGGGCTGGCAAAAGGCTACTTTAACTCTGAACATCTATTTCATGACTAACTCAAGCCCAAGGGAAATGCTAACCTGTACCAACAGACTTTTGCAAAATAAGCATTGTTTCCAACAGTCCTGAGTACACATTGTTTTGCTTTCCCTATTTTTCTTGTTCCAATTCAAAGTAACCACAAATTACTGCGGTATTCAAAACTACCACCTGCTGCTTCAAGAATATTTGCAGTATCATAAAATTTAAAAATCCAGTGTATTATGAGATAAGTAAGGTAATGATTTTGTACAGTGACCAGCAGATAGATACTAAACCATGAAACTGAGAATGGTCTTATCTCTCTAAAAATATTCATAAGGTTAAATATTCTGAACCTAAACTTAAATGTTGACTTTACTTAAAAATTTTGTTTTAAAAATTAGGTAAACTACAATTTGCATTTTGTACTTTAATACTGGTGTTTGATTTTGAATATTTTAAAAGTAAAATAACTTTAAATATTGATTATATTTTGATTTTTGCAGTCATTAATGATTTTTAAATGTCTAATGTTTTTACTGTAAATATTTAGGAAAAATATGCTAAATTTCTATTTTGAATATATAATTTCATTTCATGTTTATTTCTTTGATGAAAAGATTAAGGTAATGAGAAGAAATGAAAATCGTACTCAAAAAAGAAGCAGTTGAGAAGAAAACAGAACATCTTCAAATAGGCAATTTTATTAACTTGTTAAAACTTAGAAACAACAAAGTGAGAAATTTATGCTGTTAAGCCTGAACAACATAAAATCATGAAGTAGCACAATACAGATGTGTTGCATATTGAATATTAATAACTGATCAAAACAATAAAAGTGAGAATAAAACTAACCTCGCCACATTTGAGCCTACAACTTATGTAGATCAGATAAAAATCTCTACCATATATATATATATTAGTGAAGAATTTAATTAATATAGATCATGTGAATGAAAGACAGAACTATTCATATTGATTTCACAAACCAGAATCAATAAGTGCAATTCGTCCAGCCATTATCAGAAGAAAATGACTATCACAAGCTTGACAAGTTGAAGGACAAAGCCATTTTCTCTGATTACTTGGAAGCTGATCCTGCAAAATGGCTGGGTGTCATCTTTCTCAAAGCATGAAAATATTTATAGGAAAAACATTGTTTGAGTCAAATATTTATCTTTTTAACTTATTTATAACAGATACATAAAATGAAAAAAACTATACCTGATAATGGGATACTATGTAATATTTAAATACATGCATACATTGTTTAATGTCTAAGTCAGGTTAATCATGTTTGATTTCCATAAACAGTCTTCATTTCTCTACTGTAAAATCATTCAAAATCCTGCTTTCTACCATTTTAAAATGTGCAATACATTATTGCCATCTCCTGTTACCTACTGTGTAATAGCACACAGGAACATCTTGCTTCTGATGGTGACTTAATACCATTAATCAATCTCCTTAGCTCTCTACTCTCAATTCCTATGAGATAAACCTTTTTAGACCCCTTATATCAGTGACATCTTGTGGTACTCGGCTTGTGTCAGTTAGCATAATAGTCTCCAATTTGATCCATGTTGTAGCGAATGACAAGATTTCATTTTCGTTTGTCTTAGTCGTTTTTCTCATTACTGGGAAGAAACACCAACACTCGCTACTTGAAGAAGAAGAGGTTTATTTTAGCTCATATTTGCAGTCCATTGTCACCTAGTTCCAAGTCAGGATGGCATAGCAGAGGGGCATGGCAGAGGAGAGCTGCTGGCAGCATAGTAGACAGGAGGCCGGGAGCAAAGGAAGGTGGTGGGGAGGAAGAGTAACTGAGGCCACACCCCTAGTAACCCCTCTTCTGACCAGACCCCACCTTCTAACTTCACACCAGCTATGAACCCCCATAATACAACCACCTTTCCAAAGTTCTACCAGTGAGCACATGGGGCTCTTGGGAGACACCTAAATATAAACCATGACATCTTCTATGACTGAATAGTATCCCACAGTGTATGCGTACCACAGTTTCTTTATCTGCTAGTTAGTTTTGGGGCACTGAAGTTGTTTCCATTTTTTATCTCAGATAATGCTCCAGTGAATCCGGGAGTGCAGATATCTCTTCAACATATTTTTTTCATCTTCTTTGAATTTGTACCCAGAAAAGAGACTCCTGGTTCCTATGAGAGTTCCATTTTAAACTGATTTAGAAATCTCCATACTGTTTTCCAGAGTGTAAAGTTTTTCTCCATATCTTCACCAACATTTATTTCTTGTTTAACAAATGTGAAGTGGTCTCTCACAGTGGTTATGATTCGTGTTTCTTTGATGTTCAAAAACCCTGAGCACCATTTTATATCCTTATTGGTCATATTTTTGTTTTCTTAGGAAAAATGTCTATTCAAGTACTTTGTCCATTTAAAATCAGGTTGTATGTGTTCTTGCCATTTAACTGTTTTCATAACTATTTGAATATTAACCTCTTGTCTGGTAGTTTATAAATGCAATTAATTATTATTCAGTCTTAAAAAATGAGAGCCTACCATTTGCCACAACATGGATGGACCTATAGGACATTATATAAAATAAAATAAGCTAAACACAAAAAGAAAAATATTATGGATTTATATGTGAAATCTAAAAGAAAAAAATGGTTAAGATCAGAAGGAAATTAAAAGATGGAGGTCAAAGGATACAGAGTAGCATATATGTAAGATAAACAAATCCAAGATCTTATGTAGGACATGAAGAATATTACATTAGTTTGTTGTATTCAGAATTTTTGTTAAATGAATAGATTATAGCTACCCTTACCACAGGAGGGCAAATTTTTGTTTTGTTTTGGTTTTTGATACAGGGTCTTGCTATCCTGGAACTTGCAGTATAGCCCAGGATGGACTTGAACTCAAAATTTTCCTGCCTCAGCTTCCCAGGTGTTGGGATTCTAGGCATGCACCACATTCCTACTTTGAAATTGGGTAATTATGTGATGATGTGTATGTTAATTTATTTCCTTGTAGTAATAACTATTTTATTATATGTATATGTTTTTATAGCATCATGATAGCTTAACTATACACAATAAAATTTATTTTTATAGAAGACTATATTTCAATTTTATTCCTCTATACTTAAAAATTCAATACTTTATTTAGAGTATTATTAAAAATGATTTCCATCAATTTTATGTGTGCTTCCATTTTTGTATTATATATAGAAAAATATAAAGTTATTTCTATACAATGAAGAAAATTTCTATACAAAGAGAAAAAATTGATAATATTCAACAAAGACGAATGAAGAACACTTGAAATGCTACTGAAAGATTAGTATGTGTCCGATACTTGGAGGGAAGGAAGGAGAGAAGGGAAAGGGGATGAAACAGGAATTAAGATATGTTAAGTGCATGTAGCAGCTTCCTATAAAGAATGTAAACATACTACGCACATGTGCTAACTAAAATATTTGCAAAAGGATAATGATCCATTTTTGGCATAAAGGAATGGAAAATGAGTGTATCTTTCAAAGTACAAAGCTATATGTTTTGAATGTGTAAGATGGAAAAAACAATAAATATAATAAAAATGACAGGTAAATAAGTCCAAATGAGATGAGTAATTTTGTGGTAAATCAAGTAAGAGAACAAATTAAACATAGAATTTTATAAGGCACATATTTGGTCAATGATTATATACAACAAGCAAAAATGTGAACTAAATTCTATTATGTGTATAACATAATAATTGGGACAGAAAAACCAGGAAGAAAAAAATAATGATTATTTCATTCATTTTACATCTGCTGTGGAACATAAAAGTTTCAACTTAGGAAAATTACAAAAACTACTTTGAATATTTAGCATTACCTTAAATTATGATCAAGAGCAATAATAATGTCAACATGAGTGGTATGTAAAAGATCATAAACCATAACTTTAGTCAAAATATTTTCAAAACTTTCACAGCCTACTTGGCGATGTGGTATGCATTTATTCTCATGAGATGTGACCTCAATTATTTCAGAAACAATGTTCTGTAGAAGAGATTGAATATCACATCTGATCTCTGTGCCCCAAAACTCGATTTGTGGATGAATCACACACCAGTTTTGACATGAAATCTCCTGAATAACTGATGAAAATGTTGACTGAGCACTATTAAGACAATAGTGTTAAATTTAGATTAGATGTGAATAAAATGCTATATAACAGTTTTTTTAAAATAATAACAAATCTTCAAATAAAACCCCAAAATGGTACTTGATAAAAAATAAAAATAATTTTGAATTTGTCCTATTCATAGTCATTTGATTATGAGCTATTTCTTGTTATCAAAGATGATAGTAAAGGCATATCAAATATTTAAGTGTTAATCTTTTGTTTTCCAAAAAATTGCAATTTTTTTAATTGAGAGAAAAAACTTAATAAGTTTATATGACATGTACAACATAAGTAACATCTGAAAGCAATATAATGAAAAGATGACACTGCATAATCCTGAAGATTTATGAACAAATACACCTAAAATAATTTCTATTGAGATTATTTCTGTTTGTTGTAGATCAGAGTACAGGTTCAGAGAGATTTGAACAAATGATGTAGCATACTGATTTTTTGCGGGGAAGGATTCTCTAGAATGGTCCAGCCTTGGAAATCTTAAAGGGAGAAACTGAAAACATTTTTATGGAAATAGACATAGATTTTAGTGCTACTGGAAAACATGCTGGAGCCTGGTTCAATTTCAAGAACAATGACAAAAAAATATATTGAGATAATGATTTACACAACCAAATGAAAATATTTTATAATATTTTCTGCAATATTCATAATTTATCATAGTCCATTATATTATTTGAGTATCATGCATAAACATTATTTCTATTCCTAATGTTATCAATTCTATTGATAATTTCAGTTTGGATTTCTTCAGCAGTTTGAAACAACTGGAAATTTTCACTAATAAAAAGTACATAGGAACCAGGATGATTTCAGAGGGTTAATTTGATATCACTATCAAAAGAATAAAAAGTACTTGAAAAGCTGGATTGTAGCATAGACTTAATGACTTACTAAAATAAAGGCAAGAAAGATAAGTTTTATTGAATATGTGTACATATAATTTGAAAATTCTTATATTTTTTATTTTATTATTGATTCAAAATCAATATTTTGAATATTGATATCCAAATATTTCTATCAAACTAAGAATATTCAGACAATGATAATAATAATTAAATTGGTTGGTGATATTTTCCTGACTTTGAGAAACGCAACCTCCCCCAGCTTTATATACACTTTTCAATTTTGAGGTTATCGAGGTACATTTATCAAGACTGGATGGGAGAATATATTTTACTAAAAGTTGTACTCTTGTCTTATGACATTTTGTGAGTCGTACGATGTGACTTTTTCGGTTTTGGTGACATCAGTGGCTGCCCTGTAACTTCAACCCCCAGGGCTTCTGGCCCTGACCTGCTCAGTAGGGCACGGAATCTCAGCTTCTCCACACTTCTCACTGTACTCAGACTGTCAATAATGTATTTTGCATTTCTTCTTTTTTCAACTTTAATGTCTCTTAATTGTTATATCGACCAAAACTTTCAGAACAGTTTCAAAGTTCTAGTCTGCCTTCAACTTCATGTAGAATGTTTGTAAAATTTCACTGAATTTGGTTTCTGATTCATAATCTTTGTCCACTGAAAGAAATGTCCTTCTGTTCTTAACTATCTTCACAATTTGAGTACTCTGTCTTTCATGATTTTTAAGGAATTTTCTAGCATTTCTTTCTTTTTATATTCCTCAGTTTTAAAATATCAGAATCATATAGGCATTTTTGAGTCAGTTCTTCACATATCATATTTTCTTAATGTATTTTCTCTCTGGATTCTGGTGTATATTTCTGGTTTTGAGTTTGTTCTCTGTTAGAGAACATTCACATACGGGAAGCAAAAAGACTAGAATGAATCCTATTGTGTAATATTGGAATTGAAATTGTGTAACTGTATGATTTCAGCCTGGCTTCCACTCTCTCTCTGTCTCTGTCTCTGTCTCTGTCTCTCTCTGTATAATTGTATTCATTTGTTTATCCACTGAGAAGGACTGGGAGCTATGATATCCTCTTACCAATGAGCATCAGTGGTGCTCAGAAATTGGACACTAGGTCATATTCTGCACTAAAATGAAACTAGTGCATCTTGGAGAAATGACTGATACCTGAACTGATGAAGCACATGTACAAAATAAGCCTGGCGTATCAAGTGGCAGAAAGTGAAGGAATGCACAGAGAATAACTTTGTCATGCCATATGACCTCTAAGGTTAGTGTAAGTATCAAAATAAGCAGTGGCAGCAGCTGATTACAATCCATTGATTAGAATATAAATCCATAGTAGCTAACTAAATCAATGAATACATTGAAAAATTGTTCACAAATATGATATTCACATACATTCTCTAATATTTCCCTAATATTTCTTATCTATGAAGAGAAAAGAGAGGAAAGTTTCAGTGGAAAATTCTGGTAGAAAATAATAAAATAATCACAGTTACCACACCACTGAGACAAATCATAATGTGAACAATTTACAGGAGGTGATGAGAACACATCTCTTCTATGATGTTTCTATCTAAGACTCACAACTTGAATTGAATGGTGAATATATATCAGATGAAGCCAAAGTGAAGGACAACTTAAATAATTGAACTGTAATGTTCAAAAAGTGTCAAGGTCATGAAAGGCTAAATACACTGAAGAGCTAGTGCAAATTAAAAGACAATGAAATCAAATATACACACAAATCTGACCTGGATCCTTTTCATATAAAAGACCTTATTGGAATAAATATAGATGCTTGATTGCAGTTATAGGTTTAGATGGCAGTAGCATATCAGTGCTAATTTTTTAGAAAATTTTTATTTTTAAGAGAATAAAACCAAACAAAATAAAGCCTAATAAAACTAATCAAAACAAAGCAGTGAAAGTGATACAGCACTTCAAAACAAGATAATAGGAAATCAACAATGGCTACCATAATATATCTTGTTATTTCAAAATAGCTGCCCATGCTCTCAGATATAGTAAACTCGAACCAAACAAAACAGAATAAAACCAATCAAAACAAAGTGGTGAAAACTGTACAGGATTTTTAAACAAAATAATAGGGAATTAACACTGGCTATCACCTTCCCCTTTAGATATTTCCTTCCCTTTCACAATATCGATTGTGCATTTTAGATTCCAGTAACTCCTTCAGTTTTTTATACGAGGCAGACAACATGATGCTCACATATGTGAGTCTGAACCGTTTCACCTAAGAGCGTGATCTTGAGTTGCATCTATTTACCTAAAAGAGCCTCATTATTATCCTTCTTTATAGCTGAATAGCTTTCCATTATATAAAAATGTCGTAACTTTCTTATCCATTCTGTGGCTGATGGGGAATCTACTCCTGCTTTTTTCTAGTTTCCTGTCACATGAAGCATTATTTTCTCTCCTTTGACTTTCAGTCTATGAATTTCCTTTCAAGTTAATGTGTTGCTTGTATACCAGTGGATCTTGTTTGCTGATCCACTCTGCTTGTGGTTTTTAATGGTGAATTGAGGCCATCTACATAATGGTTATGGTCAACATGCATTGGTTCATCTCTACCATGCTTTTTTCCTGCTGTTGGCTCCCTGCTTTTCCCCTCCATTCAACTGTCTGCCCTGCTCAGTGATCCCAATCTGCTGCTGTTCCTGGGACCACGGTAGTTTTTCTCTCTCTTATTAAAAAACTTTTGCACAGCAAGAGAAACAACCAATAGAGTAAAGAGACAACCAACTGAGGGGGAAAATTTTTTTGCCAGCTGTTCCTTAGACAAAGGATTAATACACAGAATACATAAATAATTAGATCTCCTAAATTGAAAGACCCAATCTAAAATCAAAACCCCCAAATTTAAAGACCCAATCTAAAAATGAGCATCTGAAATGACTGGACACTTCTTAGATTAAGAAGTAGAAATGGCAAATAAATATAAGGCATCCAATATTCCTAAATATTGGAATCTGGCAATACAAGAATCATTATTATCGCTACCCTATAGAATAAGAAAATGAGGCACAGAGTGATTAAGTAACTTCCTCATATTTATATGGATAGGCATGATGGAATTATGCTCTAAACTAAGGTTTTTAGGTGACCAAATCCTCTCTTTTGACTAATAAACTTTCCTGACTCTTAGCAATTTAGATTTTGTTTCTAAAATCATATTGATTTTCCAAAAATATTTTCTGTAATTGAGATCTGGGGAAATACTCCTTGGTCTATGGCTTTTATAATAGATTCTCTTCCACTCTTGTATCCCACCATTTTATTAAGCAGGGCTTTCCGATCCATGCACCATTCATAGATAACACGTACACCAAGCCTCTGTCCTTTGTCACTGCACAAACTGAGCAGGCTGCTTGAGGCAGCCCTAGGTCCCTGTGGCTCCTAAGAAAGGAATGGACACACACTTTCCTATGGACATCATGAATCATAGAGGAAAGCATTTTTAGGGCAGTATTCTCCTTTTTCAACCCTTTAGTCTGTCAGGCAATGAAAAGAAAAGTCACATGTCTGCCATAGGCTCACTAATTTTTCTGTAGTTACATCCTTCAGAAGAACTATACCAAGTAGAATAGAAAATTCAAGGCAGAATCTTTTTGATTTCCCTCTAGATTGTCTGTTTTCTTCTCATTGCATGTTTAGATGATAAAGATACTGTATAGGATATGTTATGTACCCCCAAGTCCTCATACTTTTGATGGGGCTGAGTCTGACACTTGTGATCAGTTTGTTGTCTAGCGCCAGGATTAATGGCGCCAGGATTAATGATGTGACTGCTACACCCGCCCAGGGGTGGAGCTGAGATACAGTATAAGGGAAGGCGGGTCTTCCTCTTGCTTGCCTCCCGGCTTCTGCCCTCTCTCTCGCCAGCGCAGATTGCAGCTTGCAGCCACCATGAACTGTAGCCCCGTCATCCCATGCTGCCTTGGAGCCCACTTTATGAACTGAAACTCCCGAGAAACTGTAAGAATAAACCTTTCCTTCCCTAACTTTGGGCGTCAGGTATTTTGTCTCGGCAATGAGCAAAAAGTAACCAAGACAGATACCAAGTTATTATTTTCATCCCTAGTGTGCTGTAGACACACACACACACACAAACACACACACACGCAGCAGATATACTTGTGTTGTTTTTTGATTAATCAAGTCAAGACATAGTTTTATATTTGTAGCAGTTTGAGTTACGATGCAATTGCAAGTTGACAAGTAGTAATGTGGTAATCTGTAGAACTATAAAAAAGACTAAAATGCTTTTCATATTTTTTTGTAGACTGGAAAATGTATTTCTGCATTGCAGTGATGAAATAATTGCCTTTCCAAAGTATAATTTCGTCGATGATCATATTTTCTATTAAACAAATGTTCAGACAATCCTGCATCCATCACCTTAAATCCATTTAAAAAGCTTTCTACAGTTCCAGAATGTATGAATAACTTTTATGTTTAGTATAGAAACTAATGCTGATGTCTCCCCTGATATGAAAATGAGAAGTCTAATTTTAACTAATAATTCTGTCAGTGTTATAAAGTGACTAAAAGAGATTTTGTGCTGCTGGTTTATAATGAATTTATTACTCAGGGCTGCTTCTGAGTAGGAAAGAGAAAATTAAAAAATCTTCTTTTTTTAAAAAATTTAAATGTTAATGCCTTTCCTTTTTTACCATGAGTTTTGCAGCAAAGAAGGGCAAGCCAATTTTATAAGGGATATATTACAAGTGTGGAAAATACATATATGCTAGCAATTTGATACAAATATTGAATAAAATAATTTATTGCTGATTTTGTTGTTATTGATTTTGTGATCAGTTTTGATCACTGATCTGGTAACTGTGACAGTAATTGCTAATAAATAAAGGAATCACTGCCTTTAAATTTCTGGCCACAAATAAATTTGTTCTTCTCACAT
>RJWM01034301.1:0-19829 GCA_004363535.1 Dasyprocta punctata | reverse complement strand
CCTGGAAGGGTGCATCCTTACCAGGCTCTATCCTTTCTCTGCTTTCTGGCTGCCATGAGGTAAGAAGCATTCCTCTATCAAGCCCTTCCACCATACTGTTTTTGCATTGGAGCCAGCCAACCATGAGCTGAAACTATGAACCAAATAAACCTCTAATCTTTGAAGTTGTATTATTTTGTCCTGGTTACAGGAAAATGACAAATGCAGGTATGATTCATTCTGATCATACCATTTTGTAGATGAGGAAACTAAGTCTCCCAGAAATCTAAACATAACTCTGTGTGACTCCAAGGATAATGTTCCATCTCAACCTATTATTCATGAGGCATATTTCATGTCCAGGGCCTTTTCCACTTCAAAGATCCTGTGATCTTTGACATTGGGCCCCTAAATCAAGTCTTAGCATTTCTGCTTCTATGAAATTGATCAGACTCAATGTGAACAAACATAATCAAATCAGTAAGTACAGAAAGTACCTACTAATAAGGAAGAAAGGTTCAGTGACATCTCAGTCTCTCTATTTCAGATTGGGTTTATCAAACTAGGTTACATGGAAATACAGGGAGGCACTTTTTCCATAAGGCATATCAAGGCTTATTTTATGCTGAAATGAATGTGTAGTCAACACAATATGTATCATTTGTGCCTGTGATAGTAACTAGGGATCCCATTTCAATAATTTACTGAAGTTACACCAGGCAACTCGGAGGAAGAACTACAGTCATCAAGTCATGGCAAAACTGTTTAAAAATTATTTAGTTTTTTAAATATTGTATTATTTAAGTAAAAGAACTGTACATTTTGTATTGTGAGTTAAACTGGCACAACAGCAAAATGGCAAATATCAAATTTTAATTGCTTGTTATAGATAGCTTAGAGCGAAAACAAGTTTGTTAGGATTAAAACAATGTATTGCGAAGTAGTATAGTAGGTCTTAAAGTAGTAGAACCTAGAAATGAAAGAATTTTTGGGACTTCCTCCCTGAACAACTCAAAGCAATTTTTCTTCTGGATTTTTTACTTCCTATTTGAATTTGAGCATCCTCATTTCAGTTAGACTGTTTACTTTCTGTTATTCACTTCAATAAGATCAGTGAGGTTTTATTGTTCATGTGTAACTAGGCAACTAGTAAAAGTCCTTGGTTGCAGAGTGTGTAAGATCTCTTGGATGAAATACCACCAGCATCATTGAAATTTGCTTGCCTAATGCAGCGCTTTTGTGCTGTTTGTGAATTCGGGTCCTGTTCCAGACTATGTGCTGCTCCTTCAGCTGTCAACCACCCATAGAAGGAGTAACTACCTATCAAGTATGCTTAACTTTATGTTCACGCTAAGGATCGCACTCTGTGTGTAAATCAGCAACAGCTGCATTCAAACTTTGTTTTCCAAAGCTAACCTCTAGGCTGCAATTTTGCCATTTTTCCTTCTGATGTAAAGATAAAAATAAATCAAGGTAGAAAAACAGTTGTAAAACTGATAATGAGATTTGCAATGAGCTAAGACATAATCTAAATCATGCGAAAATTTTAAAGACCTGTTTTTCACTTTCCACTCTGCCTACAACCTAGTAAACCCCAGTGCAGGGAAATGAGCCCACCCTGCCATTTGAAGGAGAAGGCAGCACAGGTGGCCTGTTTGTCATAGTCCATACCCCAGGGAATGAGATATGCTCTTGGGAATACTAACAGCGCACAGAAGATTGTACAAGCTTTGGGGGGATAATAACAGTTAATAGGGATGTGCTGTTTACCAGTGAGACTGAAATGAGACTCAAGTAAATAACAAGCATTTCACAAAATTACCCTATTACATATTTAACCACTCCAAGGCATCCTAGTCTCCAGGGGAAAATAGCGAACATTTTACAAAATCGCTTATAATTGTGAATTGTGTATTTGTGAAGGAACCTGGTGTGGTTGTAGGAGGCACATTTGTCAGAGCTTACTGATGGAGTCTTTATAAGGACTTTGGATAAGGGGAAAACATTTGCAGTGCTTTTCTGATGCCAATAAAATGCACATTTAAGAATACTTGATGTATTATTCTAGAAAAGGCTAGAGAGCTGTTTTGATGCCTGAGGGATTTAATACTAAGTACCTTGAATTGAAGACATTTAGCTATTGTTTCAAGAACACATTTTCCTTCTGAGACTGTAACTATAATGTAGGGAGACAGATTTCTAAGTTGCAAATTTTAGTAATTTAGATTACAGAAAGCACTCCAATAAGTTTCCCATTTTTATTTCACTTATAAACATATAAATTTACTGAATTCTTAAAATTTATACAATAGTTTAGAGTAATTTTTTTTCTAACATGGAAGTAGGCCTTAATTTTCATTTAAAAAAAAGATATTCATGCTCACATGTTTTGGAAATGTATTGAACTGTGGCATCTTTCTGAATGAATACTATCCTAGTAAA
This sequence comes from Dasyprocta punctata, assembly GCA_004363535.1. NCBI lineage: Eukaryota > Metazoa > Chordata > Mammalia > Rodentia > Dasyproctidae > Dasyprocta > Dasyprocta punctata. The sequence continues at coordinate 17,408 of RJWM01034301.1, read as the reverse complement.
AATAAAGAAGCTAAGTGTGGTGGTGCATACCTGTAATCCCAGCACTCCAAGTGTGTGATGTAGGAGGATTCAAAGTTTGAGCCCAGCCTAGGCAACTTAGCGAGATGCTGTCTCAAAATAAAAAATATAAGATAAAAAGTCCTGGTTACATAACTCAGTAATGAGGCCCTGATTCCATCCCCAGTACTGGAAAAAAACAAAACAAAACAAAACAAAGCACCCTTTGCATAGGGCACTGCATTTGGACCGTGAGTCCCTGAAACACAGCAAATCTTACCATCCTATCCATTTTATGAGAAACAGTATCTGCCACACCCCAAGCTCAGATCAAAGGGGGAAATGTCACAGAATAGATTAGGTAGCTATTTTAATAGGAGTGAAAGTCTTTCATTAAAATCAGTGAACAATGTAATTACTGATTCAAATAAACATTCAAAGCAAGGAAAGGAATCCTAGCAAAAGGGTCATTCTATAATGAAAGCTAGGAATGATAGTGACCAAAACAAGCTCCAGGGTCAGACAGAAACCCTGAAGGCTCCTCCAACAAAAGGGGTGGTGGTGGTGAGGAGAGACCAGTTAGGGACAGGGCCCACAGGCTTGGCCCAGGACCTTTCTTTAAATACACTCTGAGAAGTTGATCTCTGAAAGTGTAAAGTAAGTGTGGTGCCAGGGTCACATTTGTATTTCCCAAAAGAGGGAAGAACCCAATGCTTAGCCGTCCTGTTTGGAGAACAAAGCCCAGGAGGGAATGGTTAGTGCACTGCCTCTGAGGACATCCCATGTGGTGGAGGATGGTGGCAAAACTGCTGCTGGAGCTGGGGGAAATGTGTTCATTATCCCTGAGTTACTGGAGAGTTGGACTTGATAGATTCATGATGGGCCTGATGTGTGTTGAAGGAGGCAAGAGAGATTTGCAGAAAATTGTGCACAGGTTTTCAGTTGCAACGCAGGACAGATGAGCTTTGCAATAAAACACCTGTGAAAAACAGTGATACATTTTCAATGCTTTAAAAGTAGTATTGTTAAAAAAATGCGTTATTGTTGAGATTCATTTTTGTGGATGATATTTTATCTAGTGGCTGCAGAGTGATCTTCAACTTGGAACTTGCAAATGCTTGTAAGTAGTATCATGGAATTCCCAAAACAAGAAAATTAATTTACATTTAGTTTAGTATAAGTAATTTTGTACTTTTCACTGATTGGATGGAAAGAGGCAAGTGAGAAGCTAATGAAATTAAATCCTGTAAGTGGCTGTGGCTGAATTGTTCACTCACAGTGCAGGGCAAATCGAGAAACACACAGTCTTTTTTCTTGTAGAACTGTCTTCTGGGTTGTTTTCTACTAACACAGTGTCTCCAGTGTTTCTGTTTGTCAAGTCATGGAAGAAATTTCTCTCTGCTCTAAGCCTCTTCCTAAAGATCAGAACAGTTTGAAGAGAGTATAGACAGAGAAGGATGGTTATTAAGACTAGGGTTTCCTAGGGACAAGTGTGGGCCTTACAACATCTGTACCTTTGGCTCAAAAACCTCCCTTCCTTATCCCCAGGCAGCTGCTTTACTTTGATGTCTGTGTGCTTCTTCTAACCTTTGTTATTGATCATTTTCTTTCTCTTCTAAAATTCTGGAGCAGGAGCATGCCCATCTAAGGCTCATAAGCCTCGAGAGTCTTATGATTTGGGAAGATGACTCATTTGATTCAGTCACAAGAATTTAAACTTCCATTTGAATCACTGATTCTCTTGAATTATACATACACTGTTTATGCTGGCAGAGATCAGGATGTTTTCTTGGTTTTGTCCAGTAGGAAAATCAGAACTTTCAAGCATATTTTCAGCAACTGTGATATGTTATGGCATATTACTTCTGCATGCTGTTTTTATTCTTCGTCCTTAGCATTCTCTGTTTGTTGCACATTCTTTCCATTTTTTTCATCTAACCTAATTTTGCTGTGTCTGTGTATAGTTTTATGACTGTCTTGAATCCTTTCTACAATGTGACAGAAAAGGTGGGTTAAATTAAATATTCCATTCCATTTGAAAATAACTATAGTTTCTTGGTCCCAGTGAAGTCGAGAAAAATTATTGTTTAAGAATGTAGCAATATTCACCACCAAGAAACATATTACATGCAGAATTTTACTTTTTCTTCTCAATAAGTAACTTCACAGTCTCATACATTGCCAGTGGTCATATGTGGTTATTTAAATCTAAAGTTACGTTTATTAAAATTATATGGAGTTAAAATTCAGTTTCTCATGATTATAAAAAATCTTTCATTGTATTTAGTAGATACCATATTAGTGCAGATATAGAACATTTCCATCATCATAGAAATCTCTATTATATAGCATCATAACATGCTTTGAAATTTGCTTATTAATAGTTTGAAAATAGCTTGTGAATTAAAAGAAATAAAACAAACTTCTTGGTTCTTTATGAAAATCTACAGTGTTTTTCATTTTTTGTTTGCTTTCTGTTTTAACTTCATAGCCATACACATCTGACATTATTCCTTAATCCTGCACAGACCTCTAAATTGTCCATTACCATGTTTACCCACTGCTCACTGTCTTTACGTGAATCGAGATTCTATTCTCACCACGTCAGTGTTCTGGCCATGCCTCTTGTGACTTCATATTGCTTCTACAATCTAGTATCACATCAGCCCCTCTTTTTTCCTTGACTACTTGAATTCTTCTCTCATTAACTCTCAGAATCTTGTTTCATAGATGATGCTTTCAATTTTTAATCTTCATCCATAGAAGTTCTGTTTCCTTCTATTCCATCCATAGAGTACTACTCCTCTGCATGTCCATGTCTCCCCACTTCTTTTTTATAGCTTCAGACTCCCTAAACGTCTTCTATCCTAGAATTCCCAGGTCCAATGTATATGCTGCAAGATGCCTGTCTCATGATCTGGAATCTTTGCAATATTACCTGATATAAAGGGTTCTGATAACTCAAATTATAAACACATGAAAAAAAAGCCTTCAAATCTTGTTCTTTCCTTGTATTCTCCATTTTGTCCAGAACCAACCTCAGGGAAAGTCACTTCATACCTATGTACTTAATAAAATCTTTGAGGTTATACAGAACTTGAACTAAATTTAGTACCTCCAATTTCTGGTTATATAGCTTAGCCACTACCCTTATATGGGCTTGGGCCCTTCCTATTTCACAACAGAATGTATCTTAATCTATCAAGTCAAGGGACTAAGATAATCAGTTGCTGATGTCCTATCAGATTCAAATTTTATATTTTTATGAAGCAAATCTAATCTAGTATACTCCTGGCTATACTTGTATATATATTGATATTATCAGCTGCTAGATCTTGCTAATTTTAACTTGTAGACTTGGTAATCTAATAACAGTTGTTTAACCTATGAATATTTTGCTATCCTTGACTAAAGTCTTCTGTTACATTTTATTACATGACAGAAATTCATGCATATATTCATCCATCCATCCATCTGTTCAGTCATCCATCCATCAAATCGACTAAAGCAGCATACAGTGCTAATAATAGAAACACAAAAGTAGAAAGATATAGTTTCTTATTTCAAAGGATTTCCAATATTATTTGAAAAGACATGCAAAGAAAAAACTGGCAATAAGTAATTGATTTAGCAGAGGCAAATACCTGTTATGTTGTATTGTGACATACTAGTTCATTACATTATTTGTTCTTAATAAAAAGTATTCATACTGTCCTGTTGCTAAGACATTATTTTGTGTAATTTTCTAGAACATCTATTTAAATGATAATTTTTCATTTGGTACTATTTGGCCTCTGTTTTAAGAGAGTCTATCGTTTTGGAATCCTTGCCAAATACCAAAACTGAGGCTTTCTATTGTTTGTGACTGAAGAATTTGCATTGCATTGAAATATTCATTATATCACAGAAAGGTTGACTCATTCATGTCACCCCTAACAGTTTGGCTCTATGTACCTATAGATTGACAACCCACAGATATTATGATACTAGCAATATTTGATGATTAATTATCCTAAAGGATGTATGTTTCAATTCACTATCCTTTTATGTTGAGTTTGAGTGTGCTGAATCAGAAGTGCTAGACCTAAAATTAAGAAGGAAAAAAATATATCTTTCTCATCTGTAAAGATGTTGATTTACTATATTTAATATATCATTTTTCATTAAGAGAAAATGAAAAATGCAATTCCAGTACACAAGTAGATGTGTAGGTGTTGTTTAACTGTCCTCCGGCTGTGCTATGTAATTGTAAGATTGATGTGATTCAGTCTGACATTGTGGCATCGTTTTCAAATTCACCTCAATCTTATAATGTTCCCAATTAAAGTGTGAGTGACACTAACTAATTAAATTGAGGAAAAGGTTATTCATAAGTGGATGATGCAAATAGAAACTAAAATTAGCAATTGACATTTTGACCACAGGATTTTCTTTTTTCTTAAGTATGAGCTGTGTGGTAAAAGGGTATATTTAGGGACAGAAAAGATGAGACCATTTGATTGACAAACATGTTGTGTTATTTAATTGGTACATCCAAGCTATCAGGGTTTGTTTACTAAAAGTATACAAACTTCTTTCATTATATCATAAAGGTTCTTTTATCTTAGTGATCTATTAAGCATGCCAATAAATTGGTCAAACTTCAGAAAACTAAACCCACTTCAGTGTTTAGGTGTATATGTTCCCAAATCCAGGAAACCCAAATGCATACTTTGGTAACCAGCTATCTCGTCCAGAATGCTGTGACCAGTAGCTCTACAATTTTTGACAGACATGAAGTTATATAAGCCAAAAAATGGGAAAGTGGCATAACAGGACCTAAGAGCTAAGTCAAGTATACATGAATGACAGAAAATGGTAATTAAAATATATGTTAGTGGCACAGACAATATATAGACTAAAAAATGATGGAAAGGAATGATGGAACTCTACAGTGCTGATTACTAAGCTTTATTCACATCTTGGGTGGGGTTGAAGGCACACAGAATACTGCTATTTAAAGTGAAAATGGGCAATTTCTTCCCATTTCTATTTAAGAAATGATACACAAGCATATAATATATAGTATTATGTACAATATATGGTAATATGAAAATGGGATACAACATTGCATTAGTCTCTTGTTTTTAATGGCTTTTTATTATTCTCAATACTTTCAGAAGAGCATTTTTACATTTACATAGATGGTGAACTTTCCAGCCAAACCTGAAGCAGTGAGTGCCTAGGTAGTGCTTTTACCATCCTTCACTGGGAATCCAGTGTCAGTCAGAGAGTGAGCACAGACAGGCCAGGACCATGAGCACTAAAATGCTTCCAATCCTGGCCACACAGTTTGAGGGAATTTGGATGTCTTCTGAAATTATTGATTTTTTTAAGTGAATGAAATCATACTTGAAGCCAGTTTGTTTAACATAGATTCCTAGAATTTTAGATAATGGTTAATGCTGAATATGAAAAAAAGGGGGGGATGGAGGGAGGAGGGAGGGAAGGGAGGAAGGAAAGAGTGGAAGAGAAAGGAGAAAGTAAAGTCTCTTTTGAAACTGTCATGTAAAAGCATTCTAAAGAAAGTAATTTGGGGATTTAAAAGAAGAATAATAGGGAAAAGTGAGCAATACAAATGAAAAACTTACAGAAAGTTTTCTTTAATAGAATGTGCAGTTCAGTTTGCCTGAACCGTGGTTTCTAAGTAGAAGCCATTAGCTTTTATTTTTAACCACTTTGCCTTAATCAGTCTCATCCCTTTTTTTTATCACTTTGATTCCCTCATTTATCAGCCTCAACCCAGCTGATTACTAATTTTCAATTGCTTGATGAGTCCTTTTTTGAGGCTCACATTTAAATTTCTTTGGATTTTGTCCAACACTGTATGACCATCATTGATGGGCAACGGAAACTAACACACAATTTCTCTGGAGAGAAAAATCTGTTTCCCGCTCACCTGTGCTATGAAGTATAAGGCATTTTCCATGAACTGGCTACCATTAAGATAGCTAACACTACACTTAAAAATCTTAATTATTAGAACATTAAACAATGTTGTTCTGGCAAAATAAGTATTATTTGATTTCCAGTGCCTTCATTTTATTATTATGAAGTGTTTGTCTATGTCCATTTTAGGATATGTTTCGTGATAAAGTAATGTTTTGTCATTATCATAATTACAATAATTTAAATACTATTCCCGTAGATGAGGCTATGGATGAAAAATCTTTACAAAAGAATTGTCTGTACCAATCATTTACAGACTATTTTCACATCACTATCCCCTAAATAATATAACTGTTTACACACACATACGTATTTTTAAGTATTATGAGTAAACTAGAGATGTTTTAAAGTATATGTGAGTAGTACTTAGGTTAAATACAAATGCTCTGCCATTTGATGTAGGAGACAGAGCACCACAACTTTTGCAATTTGAAGCAGAGCCTGGAATCAGTGCCCATCAGATACTGAGGGGCAACTACACATTTCTTCCTACATTTCACAGTACTACCAATAACATACTATCTGCTAGGAAAGTTACATTTTTTCCACATAATAGGAATATGTTTCCATAATGCTTCCATGTTCTTGTTGAGTTTCCTTGTGTTATTAGTCATCGGTCTTCCCAGATCATGACAACTTTAGGACTACTCAAGAGTGATGATAGCTACTGTCCTCTGAGCAAACCCTGAGCAGAATGTCATGGATTGAACAGGGTTTCTTTCTTTCCTTCATATCATTTTTGGAGGAATTTTCTTCTTGTTTAAAGGGTTTCTGTTCTCCCTGCCACATGGGTGAGACACACTGGGAAAAGCAGGCCGTCTGTGAGAACTGTTGGCAGGATTTGGATGATAATAGAACAAGACCTCCTTCTATCATGTAAGCTTCTAATGGCAAAGTCCTGGCCTTTACTGTGGCTACTGCATTCTCAACAGATTGAAAAAATCTTTTCATGCTGTAGGTTCATGATATTATCACCAAATGAGAGAATAAACATTTTATCGGGTCAAGTGATCAGTAAAATATTTATGTGTTTGAACTTTGTCAGCCATGCTCCTTACTCTGAAAGAAGAAAGAAAAACAAAGTTTTCTCTATCAGGTCACTTCTATGAATGGTGGCATGCTGGTAGAATTTCTCCAGGGGAGGGACCTTCCAACCCAAGAAGATGAGGCATCTTTCATATTGCTTGGGTGAGAGGCTCACACTTTCATAAGATTCTCAGGAAAGGATTCTGTGACATGACAAAGGTGCAAAACACAATCTAGTGTGGAGATAGTGTATTTTTGTTTAAAATAGAAACCTGAGAGCCTGATGTACGAGACCTAGCTATAAAGAATGTTGTGAAAAAATTTTGCACAATGTTTTTCATCTTTTTTGTTTGTTTGTTTGTTTGTTTCATTTTTGGTACCAGGTGTCAAACTCATGACCTGGCACTTGCCAGGCAAGTGTTTGCACCACTGAGCTAAATCCCCAGCCTAATTTTTTACATGTTTAATGAAGGATGATGATACCCCGAAGAAGGAGAAATTAAAGTGTGGGAGTCAGTCACCACCACCTACAGAGGCTCCAGTCTGAGCACAAGAGGCAGTTTTGGATCCAGTTCGTGTCCTTCAAGAGGCCTCAGAAACTCCCCAGTGCAACTCAGCTGCATGTACTTCTGATACCCACTGTTTTGTAGTCTTCCCACCTCTTGGCCCTCCTGGACTTGCGCCCTATACTCAGTACCTTCCCTACACCTCTGTCTGTTTCTCCTACAACTGGGACTTCTCTGAAACCAGGCATCCTGCAAAGATACCCTTCCCCTGCTAATTCAGTATCTTTGCACATCTCCTGGGAATTGAAAATAAAGTATTGCAGAATTAAAGCTGGTGTGCTTGGTCCTTTAAGCCCACAGCCTTTTGTCTGAGGTTAATATTCCCCCCATTAGTCCCACATTCTTCTGAGGTTTATATCATTTGTCTTAACCACCTTCCCTTCCTCCTCCTCATGTGACCATGTGTCTACTGATCCTTCCTAGTAAGTCATTGATGCTTTGTTTCCTTCCCAAATTCTGTTTTCATTGCTGGCGACCAGGCTGAATCCCTTATTAAAGCCTTGTTTCCCCCTTCTCTGTGACTCTGTTCAGGCAGTTTGAAAAGCTGGAGATTATTATACAATTGGGCTCACCCATTTTACTTTAATTTCATTATCAAATGGACATTCAGCACTATCTAGGGTCATATTTTGCTTCTCTGGATGCCCAATTTCTTGTACATTTATGCAACTCTTTAAAGTTTGGTCTCTTCCCTCTTATTAGATTTCCTTCTCTCTCACTTTTACTCCATGACAGTATGACTGTATCTTTCAGTGTAAGATAAGAATATAGAAGATATTAGAGGAGATTTTGTTAGTAGGCTTTCCATTACTATAACAAAATATCTGAGATAATCATCTTATAAAGTGGAAAGATTATTTTGGTTCATTATGTTGAAGGTTTCAGCCCATGGTCTGTTGAACTCATTGCTTTTGGGCCAGTAGTTGGGCAGTATGTCATGGTATGAGCATGTGGCAAAGGAAGCCCATTTGTCTCATGGCCAGAATGTGAAAAGACAAAGGAAGAGACAGGCATTCCATTGTCCCCTTTGAAGGCATGTCCCTAATGTCCTGAAACCTCCTGCTAGGTCCTACCTCTTAAAGTTTTCACCACTTCACAAAAGCACTACACTGGGGACCGAGGCTTTAATACATGGGTTTAGGAGAGACTCTTTTTCTCTTTTCTTTCTTTTGTTTGGGGGGGTGGGGTGAGGGTTGAGACAGCATCTCATTATGTATTTTAGGATGGCCTTGAACTCACTATAGGGCCCAGACTGGCCTCAAACTCACAGCAATACTCCTGACTCAGCCTTCTGAGTGCTGAGATTACAGGTGAACCCTCCACACCTGACCCTTGGGAACATTTTATATTCTAATTAGCAGGGACATATCTCTTTGTCTTGCAACCAAACCTACAAATTCCTTGACTCTTGCATCCATCGTAGACTTCTTTCTTCTTATTACAATGAGAGATCTGTCTCTGCTCCAAGCCATTGTAACCCTCCACATTGGCCCTTGCTTGTATACTCTTTTACCCCTTTAGAGCAGTGATAGCAAACCTTTTAGAGCTTTCAGTGATAGCAAGTAGCCCACTGTGGCTTTCATGCCATAGGTTCACCACCACTGCCTTAGACGTTTGCGTCTTTAGTTATCTGCTACTAGCTTCTTTCAAATTTCTTTCCTTATTGCATCTCCTCCTACATTTTACAAATGTGGGTATCGCTTCCATACTCAGTAAGTGAATAAACAAGGGAATTAAAGACAAACTGAAGCCCAACAATGAGCTTTAATCAACGTCAGTTCCTATTCAATTTTTTATGCCTTTGTGCAGAACTTCTTGTAAGTTTGGCTGCCATTTGCTGTTTCGATTTATTAACCTCTCATTCTGTCTTCTCTAATTTCAATCTGGCTTTTAATCTCTTCATTCTATTGAAATAGTCAACTAGAGATGATGATGGTAATACCAATTGACAAAAACAATACCATCTGTTGAGTGCTTACTATGGTCTTTCATGCCCTTTTGGGGTTCTTCCTCCCTTGATGGTAGCTCCTTCTTAATCTTCTTTACTGATTCCTCCTCCTCTACCTGAGATTAACCTCCTAGGCAGTTAATATTCATTGGTATTGCTTTAAATGCCATGTATGTAATCATAATTTCTAAATTTATACCTTATTTCCTGAACTCTCCTGAGAACCTCTTATTTGGTACTAAAATTACTCCTGGAAAACTCTACTTGGATTCTCAAGGGTATCTCAAACTTAGCTTTTCTCAAAATATGTCTTGATTCCGACTCTTCCCATCTCCACACTCTCTAGGACTGAGGTTTTAATACTCTTCTCCTTGTCCAGTCAATGTGACCATTGTCTATGCTGATGCCAGAAATCTAAGTACCATTTCTGACTCCTCCCTTTCAAATGCCCCCAGTAACCCATCATCAATTCCTGTTGATTTCCACATCCAAAGTTTCTGAGATGTTGTCATTTTCCTCCATTTCAGAACCATCAACCCAATTCAAGCCTCTACCATTTGTTTTCTTAATTACTGCAACATCTACTAAATGATCTTTCCACTTCCTTTCTTGATACAGTGCAATCCATTTGCCACACAAGCCAAAGTAGACAGTTCCCTGCTCCTAAAAGATTTCCTTTGAAAAAAAAATTCAAGTTCTTCTTAATATTCTACAAAACCTTGCAAGTTTCTATAATGACTCTCCCTTGCTTGCCCTGCTGTAGTCTTCCTGGTCTCCTTTCTGATGCTCATGAGGCCAGGCTATATTCCAGTGTAGGGCCTTTGGAATGCTCTCCTCCTATCTAGGAATCACCTCTTCTCTTTCCCCTATTATGTGCACAATTCCTCCTCATTCTTCAAGTCTCAACTTTAAAAAGTCTCATACTACATGCACATAAGTCAGGTACCTGGTCAGCAGTTCCTGTTTGCTTTCTGTATACCTTTGTAGTAATTTCACTTATTCATTTGTTAGTTTAGTTGTCATTTCACAGAAAGCAAGGACAGTGGATTATATTGCTAAAGGTGAATTCTTAGTGCTTACCATGGTGTCCTCAGCCACACAGTGGGTTTACAACAAATATCAGCTGAATTATTTAATACAGATAAATGTCTGATGAAATTTGGACTTCAGTGTTCATGCTGCTATAATTCTTATGATTGTGTCATTTTATGTTCTCACACTTCCAGCAGCATCAACATATTTTAAAACTTAAATATCAGCATGAAATTTACAGGTAATCATAAATTTGTAATGTAGTGAAGATTTAGTGCCAGATAACAAACCGAGCTATTATTTGAATTTCAAAAATGAGAAGGCTTTAATATTTGATAGGCATTGAGTGTACGAAGCTGTTCACTGGCTAATAGAATTATGATTGATAAGAAATGTGAAGAGAGTGTTATCCCTAAGAAAAAAACCTTCCCTAAAGATAGATTTACTCCTCTTGTCTTGCAGAAGTTGACTACCATGATTTGCATTGTTTGTAAGTTGGTTACATAGAACTTTTTGTAATGCGTTCTACCAGTATATATTTATTGTGAGATTGGTGGCTTATCACCAATAAAATGAAAAACAATGCATGTGATGTTTAGGAAGAATCACAGTTAATGAACCACCAAATATGCTTTCAAATAATTTTAAGTTGCAAAGAAAATCCCATTAGAATTTTCTGTTTTTATTCTTTTCCATAATGCTGTTACTTTGACTAGTAAAACACAATGCATTCCTTTCAAATGACTTTACTCTTATAGGACTATACATTTGATTTACCTTGAGCCTAAATTTGCCTAAATATCTTGCCTACTGATGGTCATGCTGGACTTACTGATTCATCTGTTAAATCAATGCAAATGGTAGAATTTTCAGTACTAACCTTTAAAATATTAATTTCTTTATGGATTTGGCAGGAAGAAAAAAATGCCACGATGCCTCGTTTATAGCTATTAAAATCACTAACCTTTCCCATGTATTAGTTTCAACAATTATTCATATATGGAAGTCAATTAGAAGTTCCCATAGAAAGCATGAAAAGAAATTTCCCTGAGGAATAAATGTGTTACTTGGTAGTGCTGCTAAGTCAATTAAATTACAGCCCATATTTTGTCAAGATATAAAACTCTCAATATGTCTATGTAATGAGGAAAAAAAATGAGCTTATAGGCCTTATGAGTTAGGAGAAAAAACAATTTTGCAAAAACTTGAAAAAATAATTATATAACCTATGCTTGTGCTATTTTCATTAACATCTTATTAATTTAAAGTGTTCTAGTCAAATTGCATTGCTTCAGCTGGGCTATTTCTAAATTTATAGAAAGGAATCAGCTATGGTAACTAAGGCAGCACAAACACAGAAGAATTAAAATGGACCTTTTATGCAAACAGGTAGAAACTGGGTTTTTTTTAAATTGTTGCATTCTTTAATTTTTGTAATTTTTTAAAACCTTCTGCTTTTCCCTTCTTGAAGGTTAGAGATGAAAATGGCAGAGAGATGGGGGATGGGGCCACCTGAGTAGTACAAGAACTTACAGATGTGACCATGCATGTTGCTGGTGTGACAGACTCGCCAGGAAGCCCAAGGCTTCACTGCATGTGGAGAAGCCTGTGAGACACGGAGTCTTCCCCTGCTGTCCATTGATGCATCCCCCAACTCAGCAACTTCCCCTCAGGGAGATCTAGAATATGCCAGAGTACTACACTAAATGACTTATTTTTTCCTTCATGATGATAGAAAGTATAGATGAAAAAGCCAGCAAAATAAAGGGCCCTTGATAAAACTGAAATTACTGGAGTCAACACTTTTCGGAAATTTTAATGCATTAAAATGTACTAGGAATCACCACTACTATTTAGCAATCTATCTTGCAAATAATTACCTTCTTTCCTTCATTAAACTACTAAAATGAAAGACCTTCAAGAAGCATTTGGATGGTACCATGAGCAGAATAGATTCATATGAGTAGTTAGCAACACATAACCAAGTTTAACTTCATTTCAAGCCTCCCTGGGTCTCACTACCTACTGCAAAAGTCATCCTTTCCACAAGAGTAGTTTCCCTTCCTTTGGTTCTCCCAAACCTCTTGGTGGTTGGTTGTTTGCTTGAGTTTGTCTGTTTGTCTTTTCATGCAATGTAGTATTTTCATCACAGGCAGGGATGACCACAGAGAATTGTTCATTTAAGTTTTTGAGTAAGAGATACTTCAGCAGAACACTACTCCCTCATTCTCTGTTTTAATGTTTGGAAGGAGACATTCAAATCTCAGTTGCTGCGATGTGAAGCAATTCTGCAGAGGTGAGGAACACCACAGACACAGTGGCATATGGCTTACCCTGCACTTGGCAATGATTTCAGCCAGGCAGCCCCTATCCACTTCTGTCTCATTAAAGGGGCCTGAAGTTGATAAGTACTCTTAATTAATGCTGCTCTCAATGGCCCTGAAAATCCCCCTGGTCTGCACCAAGGTGCAGTGAGCAGTGTTAAGCCTCAGGAGCTGCTAGTACAGGAATGGATGTAATTAGCACCTTTAAAAAGATGAGCTGCTTTCCTGAGCAGAAATCAAAGCATGAATGGGTACGTTATGCCAATATTTTCTTTAGATTACTTTTATGTTCTATGTTCTTGAAGAACAGAAAGGTTTACAGTCTGATTTTCATTTTTATGAACGATTTGTAATACAAAATGAAATACAAAAGGGTGGTTTGGGATTGGCAAAAGGAAAAAAGAAAGGAATGAAAGACAAACTTCATTCACTCAGCTGATACTTTATATATATATATATATATATATATATATATATATATATATATATATATAGTTACCAAGGTTTTTGAGTCAATGTATTGTGCCCATCACTAAAACGTATGAAATTCTTCTTTGTTTGCATGTGGGAGTTGAAGAAACTTCCTCAAAGCTTACTAAAGCACATACAGTGATGTTCCAATTCTGACTGGCACACAGATTGGGCTTGAGCTGGAGGGAAGCCTTGAGCGTTTCCTCCCAAGTGCTGGGTGACACCTGGGAAGCACAGAGCTCAGTGCTGTGTGATTCAACAGATAAAACACCTTGCAAAGACAAAAGGAGTAAATCCCAGAGATCAATCTGTGTAATGCACTTCACTCATGTTATATTCTTTCCTTCTATTAATTGAAGATCAGTGCTCAACAGTTCCGTGAAAATCGTGGAACTCACATTAAGATACGTTTGTTAACTACGTGCTCACAGTAGTCATAGGAGAATTCTACCAAATTCCATTAAACTCTGGTACTCTGCTCAGTAAATAGCCATGAAAACACCATGGTACTTAGAGCAAATCCTCAATCCCCTGCTAACACCTTATATTACAACCGTCTAATTACCCTGTTTTGCAGTAGCCTTGTGGGACTTCCACAGGTAATTAGAACTCCAGAGCTTTTCAGCAGTAATTCAGTAAGGACCTCTTAACTAGAAAGGATTATGCACTGCTAATATCGCCATGCCCACGTGTTTTCTACAGTTAATTGTTTCAATTAATATTTGGCTGCCATACAGAATTTCATGCAGCTTCGTAGACTATGACGGCGCATGAGTCAACTCTGAAATGAATATGGGGCCTGTATGCCATCTCTCCCTTCTCCCTAACCCCTCTCTTTTCTGTCTCTCTCTCCCTCTATATTTTTTTCATTAATTGGTATCCTGATGAGAAAAAATAAAACATATAAAGCTGGTTAGTTCAATTACATTTTCTTTTGTGAATTCAGGATTATCTATGTTTACTTTGTTTTTAGGTAAGCAGGTAGGTACCTAACATGATTATAATTTTCATCATTCTCGCTAGGAAAGGGATGGGGAATTGATGACAATTTCTTCACATCACAGTTTTTACAAATGTAGTCTAAGCAGCAAGCAGTGACAGGACATAAACTGTATTGTTTTCAACTTTGAGTTTTCAAAGTCTAGTTCAGAGCTGGTACTCAATAAATGTTCACTGAACTACATGTGTTAGTATTCTGCCAGGACTTTAATATAGATAGCTAGTCCTCAGTAAATGCTTGCTGAATACTACAAAATCACTGAGAAATGTTTTTACATAATATGATCATAAGCTGATAGCTCAACATATAATTAATGGTTTATGGATAAGATACTCGTTAAGGTAGTCGCTTATGTTAGCATCAGTATTGCATTCATCCAAAATATGCAGAGCAAAAAAAGTACCTTTTCCCCAACAATTAGAGCTTTACAATTACAATTAAGCAAATTCAGCTGAATTTGTTTATCAGCTGCTTGTCTTCCTCCTTACGTACATTTGAGCATTAGTCTTTGGGATGGGCTAGGGGGTTTTGGTAGACCCTACTATAAAGGAAGGACTTGCCTTCTTAGCTGAGGGTCTCCTGCTGCAATAAGCTCTAGCCCAGTTTGGGGTGGGGGTGGTCTTAGGTGATGAATTAGCAGCTCCCCTTGGTTATCTGAGACAAAATGTCTCATCATAGCATGAGAGGCAGTATGGCCAAGAGAAAAAGTCCTAGGTTTTGGTGACTTTGTGAAGAGCTTGATACTACTTTAGGAAATGCCTGGGCCTCTCAGTCTGTTGCCTTATCAGTAAAATGGGGGACTAATAACTGCTCTCAGAATTGTGCCATGCAAAGGCAGCTTGGAGCCCAGGAGGTTCCTAGGGAATGTGAGCGTCTCTGCACTCCAGCCCCACGGTGCCTGCCCTTAGGCAGGATGAAGCCCCCTCTGTGCTCTTAGCCACAGGCTCTCAAAAGGAGGTGTCACTGAGGATGCCTGAGAAGGCTGTCAGCCACTGACTAGGGAAGTCTGGAAAGCACCTAGTCTCAGCTTAATCACACTGCAATCTTAATTGAATACACACCAGGCTGCTGCAAACCTGCTTGTGTCTAATTGACCAGAAAATAATGATGGTGTGTTCTTCCCATCAGGCTGTGTAGACATCAGGCACTAACTGGTCTTCAATCCTGCTTAAATTCCTCTGCATGCTCTTAGCCTTCCCAGTGTCTGCCCTTTTACCTGGAAAGTCCATTATATTGCACATCTTCCTCTTCCATGCTGGAGTTTTTAAAGTGCATCCATGGTCAATGATATGCTGCCTTGCTGAGACCTAGGTGTGATCTAAACCTGTTTCCTCAAAGGAATCTCCATTTTTCCCTCCATTTTTTTTTACTAGCCTTTCTGTTAAGATTTTTGCTTCATTTGTAGCACTTCCTCTGTGAAATCCACCCTGATTTCATTTGTCTGCACTGAAGGGGAGCTCCAGAAATATATACACAGTAATACTCCATTTTATTGTTCAAGTCATCTGGATTAAATTATCAGTTCCTGTAAGGGAATTGCATGTAACTTCTGTATTATGCATAACATCTTTTCTGGATTCTCTATGTATTAAAGTCAGACTTCTACATTAAAACTCCAAGTTCTGGAGTCAGATAACCTACATTCAAACCTTGACTTGCTGCTTGCAGCTGTGTGAAATCAGATATCTTACCTTACCTTTCTGTAGCTCCATTTTGTCATCTACCAAGTAGGGGTAACATTGATGCCTACCTTTTTGGCAAATTGAGATAACTAAATGCTTAGAGCTTGGACTGGTCAGCTGCTGTTGTTACCTGCCACTGTAATGAAATGAGCGATTTCAAATGCCTTTGGTTTGACTTTTGTTGAATACTGAGCTGGTTGGGATCTAATGTGAAATATACATTTATGGGCTGTGATTTGTTAGTCACTTCACAAACCTTTATGGAAATGGCCTACCCACAAATTATTCTTAAGGTTAAGAGCATCAGTGTTGTGACAGAAACAAAATGATACTTGGAGAGAGAAAGACTAGGATTAAATGCCTCTGTTCCCACTTGGTAATCCTGACTTTGTTTACCAGAATCCTAGTAAGTGTTTCCTATTATTAAAAATCCTAATATTATTCTTAATTTATTAATGTATTCTCTAGAGAATAACAGAGTTGGCAGTAAGGTCTACAAAGCTAGCAGAATTTCTGTAGCAAATATTCTCAGTAATTGGAAGTTTTTATTATGGACATGGACCCTGGTACTTGTCTGTTCTAAACAACATTGCCTTTCACTGCAATGTATCTGAAAATCTGGTGGCATTCACAGTATCATTCAGTTCCAGGTAAGCCTTTTTGAACCCACCATTTAAATCTTTGCTGCAGGTATGTTTATTGAGTAACTAGCATGAAGATCTGAAAGTTTCAGACACAGAATAAGCTTTGAAAGTATCACATTTGGAGGAATATTACACTTAGCCTGTAAACCAGATAAATAAAATAATGAAGTTAATGAGGTTGAGTGAATAGTTAGAGCTCTTTTCAAAAATAAACATACATGCAAATTTAAAAAGAAAATATGAACTACTTTTATATGAACTCTGAAGCTAAAACCACATCTGTGGAAGCAGATGAACCAGATGTTAGATAGCAATGAGCCTCCAACTCCCCCATCTACCTTAGCCCTTTTGGAGGCCTATAAGCTTGTGAGCAAAACTCCAAGCTCTGCATAACAGTTTTTAAATCTCCTGTTTACAGCAAAGACTTACAATATAAAAATACCTGTATGCATATTTATATTCAATTTTCTATGGAGCAAATCTGTACCAGGTTAGGATTTATTAGATTTCACAACGATTTATTTTGGTAGAACTGTTGCCAAGAATTTATTCCATTCAGGATTAAAGTCCTTCCTTAATATCCCATGAAGGTTGGTTCCAGGACCCACCTTGGATACCCAAATCCAGAGATGCTCAAGTCTCTTTTAAAAACTGTTGTAGTGTTTTTGTATTCTCCTATATACTTTAAAGCATCTCTAGATTATTAGTAATACCTGATACAATGCAGCTG